>JANHGC010002086.1:50761-63708 GCA_027560395.1 Boaedon fuliginosus | reverse complement strand
GCTGACTCTGTAACCGCTTGGGGAGTGTTGTAAAGCTCTGATAAGCAGTATATAACACCTGAGTGCTATTGCTATCCGTGTTGTAAGCCGCTCAGTCCTTCGGGAGTTGGGCGGCATCAAAATGTACTAAATAAATAAATAAATAAATAAATATGATAATAATCTAATAAAAGAAGTATTTTTTTTAAAAAAAAACGTTGTCTCCAAAGTTTGACTGTGTTGGCCTGTCCAATGTTCCTTGATTTTAACCGGGAGGTGAGAGATGAGAGACCTACAAGTGTGGGAGAAAGACTGGTCCTTAGTTTTGAGTCCAAAACTTTTTTGGGAGGAACCACTCTACGCATGCCAAATACTTCTTCCGAAAATATTATTTGAATTACTTCGCTTAACTGCGCTCATGCTCCCAGTCAGTCTGGTAACAAGGTGTAGGGATTGCTGAACGCTAAACTGATTTGACGGGATGGGACGTGAACTCAAACATGCCTCCTGAATGTTATGGAGAAGTCGAGTAAACTTGGGTTTCAAATTGCTGCCCTCGCGGAGGCTTGATTGGACTCTGATGGTCTGCTCACCCTAACGTTGCCTCGGGTAGTTGGGACTTCTGAAGCCTAATTTTCAACCGCTTCTGGCATCTCTAGATGACATCAAGATGTTTGGGATTTTAAAAAAAAAGAAAGAAAAGAATTTGAACGGACTGTGGAAACGTATCGTCGTCTTCCCAAAATGCTTTGAAAGGGGGGGGCGAGACGGAGAAGCCCACAGCAAAGTGGAAACAAAACAAAACTTAATGCAGGTTCAGTAATTTAAGTGAGAGTTTAGCTCTTATATTTAATTGGGGTTGATGAATCACAAGCTGGAATTAAGATTTGCAGGGAGAAATATCAACAGCCTCAGATATGCAGATGATACCACTCTAGTGGCAGAAAGTGAAGAGGAACTAAAGAGCCTCTTGATGCAGGAGAAGGAGGAGAGTGCAAAAGTTGGTTTGAAACTCAACAGTAAGAAAACTAAGATCATGGCATCAGCCCCTCTCAATTCCTGGCAAATAGATGGGGAAGAAATGGAGGTAGTGATAGATTTTATTTTCCTGGGCTCCAGGATCACTGCAGATGGGGACTACAGCCAAGAAATTAAAAGACGTTTGCTCCTGGGGAGGAAAGCTATGGCAAATTTAGACACCATACTAAAAAGCAGAGACATCACCCTGCCAACAAAAATGACTATAGTCAAGGCTATGGTTTTCCCAGTTGCAATGTATGGCTGTGAAAGGTGGACCATAAGAAAGTCTGAGCGCCAAAGAATTGAGGCTTTTCAACTATGGTGCTGTAGAAAACACTTGTGAGTGTCTTGGACTGCAAGGTGATCAAACCGGTCAGTCTTAGCGGGAATCAACCCTAACTGCTCTTTAGAAGGCCAGATCCTGAAGATGAAACTCAAAGACTTTGGCCACCTAATGAGAAGGAAGGACTCACTGGAGAAAAGCCTAATGCTGGGAACAACTGAGGACAAAAGAAGAAGGGGACGACAGAATGAGGCGGCTGGATGGAGTCACTGAAGCAGTCAGTGTGAGCTTAAATGGACTCTGGGGGATGGTAGAGGACAGAAAGGCCTGGAGAAACATTGTCCAAGGGGTCGGGATGTGTCGGACATGACTTAGCGACTCACAACAACAACTTAAGATATCCTTCAGGAGATCCTTATGTACTAAAGTTATCTACTCAGACAATTATCATGGGTTCTATATCAGTAAAAGTGATTAACAATGTCTCACACATCAAAAATCCAGAACTTATTTGGCATCAGGCAAGGAAGCTAATGGCTGAGCAAGAGCAACTTAGAATGCAGACATGTTTTGCTTTGGTTTTAGAAGTAAGACACCTTTAAGAGAAAGTTTAAATACAAGATTTATATAAAATGGAAGAAACCCCCCCCCAAACTATCTTCATACTTGAACAGCTTTTTCTTGCATAATTGTTTCTCAGCAGATCTCCAGTTCCCCCTTTATCCATCACCTAGGAAAGTCTCTTCCTGTCTCAATGCTCTGATATATGTTAAACATTTCATTACCAGCCACTTAGTTTTTCTTTTGGATATTTAGTTTATTGTTTTATTATTTTATTTATTGTGTTACTTATTCATGAGCTTATGTATCTTATTGAAAACAGCAAAAGTTGTACAAAGAAATGTAAAATAAAATTATCATAAGAACACAAATGGATTTGGAAATTAACATAATATGTATTACAAGGGTAGATATAATTATAATACTTGGAGCTACATAAACAGGAATCTAAAGTAGTTTAACTAAATTACCAGTAGTTAAAACTGTTCAATGTTTGCCACAATTTAAACAAACTGTTACCAAGGAATGTAGAGGACTTATTGTTTGAAAATATATATTTAAAAAATATACAAAAATTCAATATGTTTATATTATAATTTAAAAGTACTTGTTTTTCAGGTTTTTTGTGTAATAGTAAAAACAACAACGAAGTTGTTAAGACTTGCCAGGTTAAAGTTCAAAATACTCTGGTCTCATTTTGATTTAAAGATCTTCCATTAAAGTCATTTCATGTTTTTACTAGCAGTTTCATAAATTATTTTGTAATAATTTAAACTGACTTGGCATAACCAATTCACCTCTAGACTGATGATCATCTTTTAAGGTGTTGATTTAGTTTTTCAGAAGGTTGAATCACATGTTTATCTCCAGTTTTTTTAATGAATAAATTCTAATGATTCTTAACAAAAGCTAGGCAGTGGGTGTATAAGTAGAATACTTTTCACAATCATGCAAAAAAAATAAAATAAATCCAAATTATCTGTTTACTAACTTATTTATTTAGATGGCTGCACTCCAGGATTCACGGTGGTTTGCAATATTCCAATTAAAATTAAAATAAATTATTAGAAATAACTATTTATTAAATTATTGTAGATTCTGAATTATAAGATCATGACACTGATCTTATAAATCTAAATATTTTAGAATGACAGGCTTCTTCAAACATGATCTATTTAAACAGTTATGTAAAATGAAACAAACTAATGATGTTACCTAGTTTGGGTAACATCATTTGCAAGAAAACAGCCAAGCTCAGAGAGCACCTCATTTAAAAAAAAGGTTATTATTCACTCATTCAGCTTGTTCAATCACAGCTTCTTCTAGGATATTTCCTCCATTCAGCATGCCTTGAATCCATAAAACATGTTCAATCATTATTCATTATTTTCACTTCCATAAAGTTTTTAATACTCAGCAATCAGTAAGGATTTGTTAAGTATACTAATAAATAAAGATGTCAGTCCTTGATAATTGCAACTATTCAGTATCTGTTGACAACATAATGTAATGTTGACTTCCAGAATGGTTTTTTTTGCAACTTCACAGTTTATCTCACAAATTTCCAGATGGTCTCTTGATTCATGTATCATGAGACCTATGCCTGGGTAGCTTCTGAGATAACGTTACCTACATCCTATGACACTTTCCATGAAGGGTATTAGTTTGCCAACATAAAGATAAATATTTTGAAAATAAGTTGACTGGTTGAATGCATGATACCTCCCTTGCTTCTTGTACAAATGAAGGTTAATGTAAATGTAATATATTCATTTTTAATGTGCATTATTCAGGCAAAATATATAGTATTTGCAGCTTGTCTTCCCCTCTCTAACTCTCTAATTTTTGTGTATATTTTTAATGTATTCATATTCTACTGATAGTGTCAAGGTGGTTTTTTTTAAAGCTTCAGTGATGCCTTTAATGACTTGTCTGCTACAGTATGCTGCATCAGTTTATTAAAAACTGACTGATGTAGTGCCAAGATTATTCTCAAGGCTTGCGTTGGGCCAAGCATATCCATCAAGAAAAGTAAAATATAATTTTCCTATAGGGAGAATTAAATAGCAAAATCTGTGCACTTATGTAAATTAAGTAAGTCCAGTTTTTAAAATACTAGAGTTGTTTGCTTTTTCTTTAACATGCAATAGCAGCCTTCTCAGGTCCAGTCCATTAACTGAACTTGTACAGATGGTATTTAACTTTTTTTTGTAAAAGCATGAGGTAATGATATTCATGTTTTTTTAATAAGATCAAACAGACCACTCAAATTTAGCTTACATATTTTATAAACTTGAAGTAAAGCCAGAACTCTGAATGGAAATAAGTATGAATTTGAACCTAAATGCATATTATCATTTAAATGAACTAAAAGATAAACTTTTTAAAAGCTGCTATAGCACAAATTTAGGGAATACAGTTTCTCTTTTATAAATTATAGTCAAAACTATAACCAGGGGTGGGTTCCTACCGGTCTAACAACCGGTTCACTTGGTGCAGGCAAGCGCGGGCCTAAAATGCATGATGCACACGTATCACTTTGGGGCAGAAAATCAGCTGTTCAGCTGGTTTTCGGGCCTGTGATACACACACAGTGCGTGCCAAATGCATGATGCATGTGCATCACCTTAGGCCCGAAATTTAGCTACCGGTTCAGCTGAACCGGTAGCTAAATCAGATGATTTTCAGGCCTAAATTGATGCGTGTGCAGCTGATTTAGCCACTGGCTCCACTAAATTTAGCAACCCATTTTGGCTGAACTGATAGCTAAATCAGCTGTTTTTCGGGCCTGAGGTGATGCACGTACAGAGTGCGCTGCATACACATCAATTTAGGTCTGAAAAACACCTGATTTCGCTACCAGCTCCGCTAAATTTAGAAACCGGTTTGGCTGAACTGGTAACTAAATCAGCTGTCTTTTGAGCCTGAGATGGTGCGCGCAAAGCGCTCGTCTCACCTACATCAATTTAGGCCCGAAAAACAGCTGATTTAGCTATTGGTTTGGCCGAACCGGTTGCTAAATTTAGCAGAGCCGGTAGCTAAATCAGCTGTTTTCAGGTCTGAGGTGGTGCGTGCAGTGCACACAACATGCGCACATCAATTTACACCTGAAAAAATTTAATTAGCTATTGGTTCAGCTGATTTAATTAGCTGATTTAATTAGCTATTGGTTTGGCCGAACCGGTAGCTTTATTTTAACAACCGGTTCACCAAATTGGTAATTATTTTAACTGGTTCAGCCGAACTGGTTGAAACCCACCACTGACTATAACCAATTACTTTCTTAACTATAAATATGGTTATGTTATAATAATTTTCAAAAACATAATATGCTAACAACTTATACTTGGTATTTAAAATCAATCAGAATAGAGCTGGACTGGGACTTCTGGAGACTTCCGGCGATACTGGGTGCGAGTCACGCGAGCTCCGTGGATTCGCCCCAGGCCCTCTGAATCTTGGATCCCCAATGGGTTCTGGACCCTCTTATAGGGAAGGTCCAGCAAAGGACCATGGTGGGAGTGGTAGAGGGGAGATGCATATCCCCTCGCCCACCTGCCGTGAGCTCTAGCTGGGATCGGTAGAGACCTAGCCAGAAATGGTGTCCATTTAGCTTGGAAGGCCCTGGGGAAAGCGAGCGCAGGAGGAGAAGAAAAGCCATCCAGTGGCGGGACTGGGTAAGCTAAGACTGCAAACTAGACCACAAACCCCAAGAAAAACTTTTTAAAATAATTGCTGCAGCTGAGGAAGCGGCGACAGGAAAATGTGGCAGCACTCAAGGAAGAGGTCTGTCTCTGGTCCCCCAGCGTACTGGATCAGGAGACTGAAATACCAGAGCCTTGACAAGTAAGGAATTTGGACTAATTTGGATTAATTTGGACTAATTTGGACTGAATCTGGACTAAACTGGGACATAACTTATATTGTGTGGAATATAAATATGTGGTGGGCTATTACCCCCCTGACTCTTGAAAAAAAAATGGAGGATCAGGAACAGACAAATCCAGCCGAGAAACGGGACCATTGTGCAGTGATTCTTAAGACTTTGGATGAATTTGAAGTACTAGGAATGAAAATTAAAAACTCTGTATCTGAAATACTATCTAAATTGGACAATTTGGAGGAGAATATGAACCAACTGGAACAAAAGGCAACTGCAGAAGATCCCAGCAAACCAGCAGGCGAATGGAAAGAGAAAGACGAGATTTTTAAAATGGTGGCGATGCGAAGAGGAAACAAGGACATATGAACATATCTACCACGCAGCCAAAAAACTTTGAGCAGTGAAAATCTTACTAGTGTAAAAGGGCAAATGATCCAAGAGGAAAGGGGACTGAGAAGCATTAACAGCAAGAAGATAATGAAATTGGAAATTATATGTGATGCCAAATTAATGAAATGGAACAAAGGGAAAGAAGAGGGAATTAATTGGAAGGAGACTAACAAGCTGAAGTGGGGGGAAGGGAACAGACCCCCAAAAGAAAAAGAAAAGGGATGAGGGGTAGAAAATTGAAGAAATAAGATGAAATTGAGGAGGAGGAGTGCTAAGATGTTTTAACTAATATGAGATTTTTAGAGTATTTTTTCCATTGAAGTTAGACTTTTCTTTTCTTCTTTTATATATAATAATTATCATGTAAGGTGTACAGTAAGGAATGGGAATAATGGTTGAATGATAGAATTTTTGAAGATTATGTGATGAAATAATATAAGAAAAAGCTATAATATAAATTTGATTCAAATGGGAATATAAACTATCTTAGTGCTGTTCTTCATATATTAGGGGGAGAAGGAAGGGGGAAATTGAGACTGAAGGGGGAAAATATATACTAATAAGAGACAATTGAACTATGTTTTATTTTTATAAATGAACATTGCTATACTCTATATGGATTTTAATTAAGATTGTTATAATAAAACTGAGACATTAATTAACGTGTATAATCCAGGACACCATGAATGGAACAACAATGTATGTTTTAATATTTCGCTATTGAAAAATAATAAAAAAATTTTTTTTAAAAAAAATACTTATCAGCACATGTATATTTTTTCCTTCACCCTTTCTTTATTCATTAGAATAAAACTAAATCCAGGGCCCAGTGAATGGTACTGTGGATCTCCACGATTAGAAAACACAAGTGTTCTCTGCCATTTTTCAGAACCATTCATGCCTTTCCAATAACACCTAAATATGTCAAGTGCTGCTGACTGCTCACTTGTTAGAAATGATTGCTCTATTGGGTCTTCTAAAACTTTTATGAACTCTGACCAGGAGTACGTTTCCAGTCGTAGGATCTTGAAATATGGAGAGAAAAACATCTCTGAACTTGCATGGAATACTTTTCTTTCCTTGAATAACAACAGGCTCCCAATTCCTTGCACACTTAAAATTAAATAACAGTTTGCTTCCAAGTACCTGCAGAGCTTAGTCTTTTCAAAATAAAGATTAAACCAATATCATTTTATAGTATCAAAACCAAGTAAATATTGCCAAAATTTAACCAAAAACAATTAGTGAATATTGTCAGAATTTGTTAAAGAACAAATTGAAGGCACACTTAGAAGTATACTGAGATTTACGCAATTTTTTTAAAAAAAGTTAGAAAGAATAGGATATTTTGGCTAGACCGAATACCAATTCCTAATTGGTATCAAAAAAGGAATAAAGTCTTGTTTTTCTTTATTATTTCTTCCTTCCTAGGTACGGTCACTAAAGTTTAAATAACATTATGTTTGAAAAGGCACTTTTAATTTAATTTAATGTTCCTCTCAGCTAATTCAAAATTTCTCCAGTAAACAGGAGAAATAAGAAAACCTAACCCGTATTAGAAGTTTTCTTTTGAGTACTTAGACTTTTGACAAGAAAGTTGAGTGAGGAAACAGAATTAGTAATTGAATACTACTACTTTGCTTTCTTACCTTTATTTACAGAAGTAGGCAGAGGTGTTGTATTTCCATTTCTCAGGACTTAGCTACTTGTAAAATGTATAAGACAAGAAAGATGAAAAGAAAATGCAGCTGCTTCTTTAGAATTATTTTATGAAATTTCCCTGGGACAAGTTTTTTAAATTTTGAAAACATTTCTGCAGTTGATGGATATTCTTGTTGAAAGAACTGCAGCTGAATGAGAAATTAGACTTTGCTGATTTCAGAGAAGCATCCAAGTTTATTTACAGATTTAATTCTCCATTTTCTTACATAAACTAAATTAAAGCAATGTAGAAGAATCTAGGAATTTGCCTACATCCGTATAAATCTTTGTTCTTGCTTCTCTTTGTGCCTTTGTTTATATGTTGGCTGTTATTTACCAAACAAACAGTATTGAATTAAGTTTGAAAACTGAGGAATAAATTTAATATAAAATATAATAAAATATTTGGCTTATTCACAGGGTTAATTAAAAATTTTAAGATCTTTTTGCAATATTTCTCTACATGGCTTCAAACACATTTAACTTTTTCTTTTGAATAACTTTTAGGCTAGGAGAATTATTTAAAATTAATCATATTTTCCATTGACTATACATATTTAGTGTTATTTATTGATAATTGTTTATAAACTGTTGAATTATTTATGAAATTGATTAAAAAGTGTCCTGCAGAACAGTTCTTAAAAATAATTTCCAGGGACTAAAATTGTATTTATAGCTGAAGTATATTTGAAATGTTCTTGTGCAGGTGGAAAAACTGTTTGCTTGTTTCTGTCTTTTAGGTGAGTGCTTTTATGGATGGCTAGAGCCTTTACTAGCCAGAATAGCTGAAAATTATACTTGTGTTGTAAGCCCTGATATTTCATCTATTGACCTCAATACTTTTGAGTTTAATAAACCTTCTCCTTATGGTCAAAACCACAACAGAGGAAATTTTGACTGGAGTTTATCTTTTGGCTGGGAATCTCTTCCAGAACATGAAAACAAAAAAAGAAAAGATGAAACCTATCCTATTAAGTAAGTAATGAAACATGAGTTATTTGCTTTTATCTATAGTTTTGTTACACTTGTTTTGTGAATAAAATATATAAGAACAAGTTATTTGTTTTTCTATTATGTATCTGGCTATCCAGTGTTCATCTCTTAAATATATTTATTTGCACCCAAAAGAGAGCCGGGTTCACTTAATGTGTGCAAAAATTAGTAAAAAATAAGTTCTATCCACTCAGTATAAAAACTGAGTTGCTTCAAAATGAGAAATGGGTGGCAAATAAATTTAATAAATTAATTAAAGATGGTACATAACTGAATAACTGCAATACAATCTTTGAAAGAATTCCATGCTGGTATGCCTAAGTGGAGCAATTTTCCTCAGGTTCTGTGAAGAGATAAAATGTTTATTCATCTCTGAAAAAGTAAGAAGAAATATAAGGAAGGAACTCGGGACAGCCTCATCATGACCTTTTTGTCTTAAAGGGGAGTGGTGAAGGTTTTGGACAAGGCTTTCTGTTAATACATCGTGCAACAATAAAGTAGAATGCTGGAATCTCTGGAAAGATCTTTCCTTACCCTACTTGAAAGGTTGGCCTCTCTCAGAAGGCTGACACCAAGAACCAATAGTTTGATTAACTGTTATTGGATTGTACATGAGTTGATTTAAGAATTTTTAGAATAACTTTTTATTTAGCAATTCAAAACTTAAAAAGTGCACTTCTGAACATTAATAAAGAAAGTAGAAGGCAGATCTCAGAAGGAGTATGGTGTATGCAGATGTATGCAAAACAGCATAATAAAAATTTAATAACGTTAAATAGGTTGACTCAGCTTTCCATCCTTTCTAAGGTCGGTGAAATGAGGACCCAGATTGTTGGGGACAATAAGCTGACTCTGTAACTGTTTGGGTAGTGTTGTAAAGCTCTGATAAGCAATATATAAAATCTGAGTGCTATTGCTATCCATGTTGTAAGCCAGAGTCCTTCAGGAATTGGGCAGCATAAAAATGTAATAATAAAATAAAATAATCACTGAATTTTACAAAATGTTAGATAGTATATTTTATAATATACTACTTTATATAAGTGTACTTTATATAAGAACAGATTGCATATCTAGATACTACTGAGTTTGAAGTTTGGCCCCACTATTTATGCTGCTATGCACAGGTAGTTCTCAACAACCATAATTGGAATTGGAACATCTGTTGCTAAGCGAGGCAGTTAAATCATTTTTTATTTTCCTTTTAGCTGCAATCCTTAAGCAAACCATCATGGTTGTTAACACGATTGTTAAATGAATCTGACTCCCCCCAATGACTTTGCTTATCAGAAGCCAGTGGGAAAGTCAGAAATGGCAATCATGTGATCCCAGGGCCACCTGTACGTATCTATGCATATGCATGTTTGTGTGTGTGTAAATGTTTCTGTTAACTATTCAAATTAATCCCCCTTATTTACTTACTTTGCAGCATACTTTCTACTGGGAACAAGCAAGTTGGTAAAACAAGGACCCACTGCAGGATACTGAACAATTCTAGAGAAAATATGGCTAGGACTCTGAGCAAAACCTGTAGGAAGACAAAAAACAATAACAATCCAAAAAGGAACGGTATATTGCTAGTCCTGTCACCTAATTCCATAAGTTGATATGGCTTTTCTAGACCTTTGCAACCGAAAAAGATCTATAGACAACACAGCTCTGATATTTGCAAGAACTGTAATATGGTTTGGCAGAACTAACTAGGTTTTCCCATTCTCAAATTTAAAAATATATTTTTAATAATTGCTGGATGATTTTTTTTTTAAATAAAAATTACAACTGTTTACCTTCATTTCATCTGCAGCCAAATGAGACACTGGTGAAATCAGCTTTCAATTTAGAATTGCTCTCAGATCTGGCTGTATTTTATATACGAGCGTAATCAAAAATGTCAATTTCTTCAGAAGTACTCCTAGCTGTTTTTTTTAGAACTATTCACTCATAGCGAGACTCTGTAATTTTTGATGTCGGGTAGGGAGGTTGAAGGCCAGCCTGCTCTGGGTACATCTGGAATTCTTTTTTTTTTTAAACCTGGATTTGGGGAAATTTGCTGTACTTTTAGATTTCACACCAATTTCATCAACTTCCTCACTTCAAAATAATTAATCAGCTTCCATGCTTTTTACCATGGTTTTTATTTAGCGTATGGCTGGTCACACCCAGTACATTATTATTATGATAATAGTGACCGAAAGATACCCCTAAAGAGAGACTCTGTGAAGGAGATGGTGCACCTGATTTACAATTAACTAATCAAAAAACAATTCAGTAGCTTCTCATTCAGTGGAAGTAAATTCCTCTATTTGGGCTAAATATAAATGATTTAAACTGTATACTTGTCAATCATTATATTAGAACAGTTAATAATTACTTGTAAGCTACTCAGTCACCTTGCAGGGAGATAAAATTTAATAAATAATAAATAAAAAATATTTATTATATTGTACATTGTTATATTAAAATATATCAATTATATAATCATATAAATTATGATGGTGGGTTCAGCCATCTGTTAATTAGATCCATGGCTTTGCTGGCTGGCCAAAGCTTCCAAGGGGATAACATGTGTTTGAAGAATATTTATCATGTAAACCTAACCATGTTAACCCTATTAGATATTACCAATTTATGGTAATATCGTATTTCCAGCAAATTAAAAAAATGGAAAGAATATGATTTTTGCAAATACCCTTAATATTTTGCAAGCTATTAAGAAACGTTACTCTAGAGCAATAGCCCCATTCTATACCCACCGTCCTGCTGGGGGTCGGTGGGGGGGGGCATATCCATATAATACCTTATTATTAATGTAAAATCCCAAGCTGAGACATTTTGGAGAGAAACTAAGCTGGGAAGCGGGAAAAGGGCTTCTATGGATTTGATCCACGCCGGATCAAGAGAATCTCACCTCTCTGGAAGCAGCATCGTACTACGGGCAGCGCCATCTTGGTCGGGGGGGTAAAAAAACAGTGCAACGGTGCTTTACCAAAAGCGGTCCGGCCGGCCACGCGGAGTCCGCAAGAAAGGTTCCGGCTCAGGGAGAAGAAAAAGTGGAACAGCGAAGTGGACAGCGCATTGTTGCATTAACGGGGGTTGCACAAGCAAAGGGTGTGCCGGTGCTTGTTTGCTTGGGACTAAAGGCTTAATTAAAGCATGGCTTATTTGCAGTCCTGCCAGTTTCAACTCCCTGTGGTTGATAAACCATGATTTAGGAACCAACAGCAGCTTATTGAAGGAACCGTGGTGAAATCGTGGCTTAACCTGATATTTAAACATATTTTGCAGGATTGTTTTATAATTGTAGCATTCATTAATGCTAATATGGTTTTTTTCCCCATCTGTAAATTACTGAACATATTACATGAAAATATTAGTTATTGTCCAGGAATTACGTTTTGTATTGTTTTCAACATTATTACAGGTTTCCTTATTTACCAATGGTAATTGGTATTGGGAATTCTGTCACTAAGTGATGTAGTCATAAGGAAAAATGTCGTATGACTCTTGCCGCAGGACACCAGTTCTGGCAGCTGTAGTTACTGTCATTAAATAAAGCTCGCTATTTTTTAAAAGTTTTCTTTTAATCGTGCCTTTTTTTTTTTTTACAAATAACTCAATGTGGCAAACTTAACTCTATATACCTTCCAACTCCTATTTTCCCCACAACAACCACCTTATGAAAGTGAATTAGGCTGTGGGAGGGGCTGGCCCAAAGTCACCCAGTTGGCTTTTATGGCTAAGAATTCAGTCTCTCTTGCTTTTAGCCTGGTGCCTTAAACCTAGATGAAACTGAAGCCTGCCACTTACAATGTCTTGCTGATTTCCCCATCGACTCTGCTTGTCAGAATTTTGATGTGCAAATCCTGAGAGGATTTGCGGAAACCTCCAGGAATCCTTGGACTATACTTTAAAAAACACCTTTCTAAAATAAGGAGTCCTTCCCTCTCAACTATCAAAATTGAAAAGCCACCTTGAGTTTCCCTTGATTGGGGAAGAGGCGGGGTATAAACTGAATAAATAAATAAATAAATAAACAAATAAACAAATAAATAAATAAATAAAGCCTGAAGACCAGCCTGAAGATGACGAGTGTGACCTCGTCGAAACGTCGCCAAGATTCTTCCAATTTTACGTGGG
>JANHGC010002086.1:30331-40617 GCA_027560395.1 Boaedon fuliginosus | reverse complement strand
TTCTTCCTGTGAACAAACGCGGAACGCTGCTATTGACGGTGTCAGGGGCTTGGCTGCAGAGGCGGCTCCTTTTATGCTGATGCATAGCTACGTCATCACGGCTTATAACAGACTAGCTCCTGACAATCATTAAGTGGGAAGAGGGATTCCCAGATGTGGAAGCTCTGGGGGGTGGGGTTGGAGGTCTCCTGGGGAGCCTGGTGTGCAGGCTGCACCCATTGGGTATTGCTACAGTGTGATGCTTCTTCAAGGAAGCCAGGGAAAGTGAGTGCATGTGTGCTAGCCCATGCAAGATATGGAAAAAATACAACTCGGGCTTTTTGGTGTGCTGTGGCTCTGGGTCTGCAAGAAGCTCCTTAGCCATAGAAGAAAGTCACAGCTGCTGTTTCTAGCGGCGTCAGCTGCCACAGCAGTGCAGTGAAAGGGGCTTCTTGGTCTACCACAGCTCGGGCTACAAGAAGCCCCTGAACCAAAACAAAAAAGCCCAGCCGCAGTCTGGCTCAGCAGCTCAGTACAAAGGGGCTTCTTGTCATCCCAGGAAGCTGCAGCTGCTGATCCAGTTGCTGAACTAATGGTCATAAGCCAAGGACTACCGGTGCATGTATGATAATAAAGTTCAATTTTCTAGTTAACTAATTTCCCAAAATACTTACTTGATATAAACGTGAATTGTGATGCTAAACCATATATGCTTCTTTAATCTCTTTAGAGATAATAGAATAAAATATTTTTTTATATTCTAGGATCAGCTGTTGTACAATGCAGCATCCAATATGTGCCTTACGGGAAACAGAGAACATCCAAGTGTGGTATCATGTAATCCCTCAGACTTATTTCAGAAATGGATTTTTGGCCATCAGAATTAGGTATTAATAGTTATAATGAAATCAACAAATTAGAATTACAGTAGTTCTTCCAAGATTTAACTGATTTAACTTACTTTGAATCCATTGAATTATAAAACATTTCTAAGGAGTTTTTCCCCCCTGGCATAAATCTGAAGAACACGTTAGTTTCTTAACTGTTTAATATGTTTACAGAATACTGGAAATTACATTTTCAGTATACATTTTAATGAAATATCTATCTTTAGGATGTAATTTCTTATGTTTTTACGATCAATGTGTCTGTCATATATTTTATATGGCAAAAGCCACACGCACATACTTTTTATTAGTAACTAAACAAAATTGTCAATGAAGGTTAAAATATTTTTTATGTAGTAGTAGACAAAGAGTACCTAATAGAAGTTGTTTATAATTTTTAAACTATGATTATTTCCTTTTACTTTTCCTGTTCGTTGCTTTAACTATTTAGCATGTCTATAATCTATGGTATATTTGTTTAAAATATCACTTCTTCTGGAAAGATTAAGTTATTTTTGGAGCGTGAGGTGAGAATGAAACAAGCTCTGAATTTCTCTGTTGCCATTTCACTGTGTGTTTGTTCACCTTGTTTGTAAGGGTTACATTCATTTCTTTGAGATTCTAAAATCGATTATAAAAGGCTTGCATTGCTGAAGAAAAAGTGTCTGGCACTTCTTTTCGAATTATACATTACCAGTTTCATAATTATATAGAAACACATTCTTTTTGTATTATGTACAAATTAGGTTTCTTTTTTTGCAGTTTCTATTCCTACTTCTTTAATTCTCTTGTTGTATACTCAATCAAATATGAACTTTATATGATAAAGGGCTAATATAAGAACACCGCAAGTTCAAATAGTTTCTCCCGTCAAAAGGATGGAGCACTTTTTATTTTACCGTATATACTCGAGTATAAGCCGACCTGAGTATAAGCCGAGGTAATAATTTGCTCATAATGTGCTACACACTGATACACACCGCCTGAAATCTCCTGAAAACACGATGGACATCTCTAAATCGACATTGCGATCCCACAACAGAGCTCCCCCTCCACCCCTCACTCACCCCACCCACTTCCATGGGGAAAGGGGTCCACCGTTTTTTTGTCTCTGGCCAAGGGGATTGCAGGCATAGGCCTGGGTCCCACTGCCTTCCACTACCACCCCACGCCTATGCTATATGGTTTCACCTAGCAGGGAGCGACTAGGGCGTTTCTCCGAGCCTTACGGCTGCTTGCCAGTGATGCTGGATGGAAGAGAGAAGCGAGCGAGGCATTGTCCACAACCAGCTAAGGAGCATCGGTGGCGCAGTGGTTAAATGCAGCCTCTGCTGACTTGTACTGTCAGATTGAATCCCCAGGCTCAAGGTTGACTCAGCCTTCCATCCTTTCTAAAGTCAGTGAAATGAGGACCCAAATTGTTGGCGGCAATAAGCTGACTCTGTAACTGCTTGGGGAATGCTGTAAAGCTCTGATAAGCAGTATATAAAACCTGAGTGCTATTGCTATCCCATGTTGTAAGCCATCCAGAGTCTTTTGGGAGTTGGGTGGTATAAAAATGTAATAAAAATAAATAAACATAAATAAAATAAACAGATGCTGCAATCACATGGCAGGAAAATGGAAACGCATACTCATTTGCTCGCCAGCAATAAATCTCACACTCTCTACAAATAATACATGGGCAGATTACGAGGAAGAGAAGTGGCTGGCAGGAAAGCGGCTGGAGGAACTAAAGAAAGAAAACGCAACGTGCGGAGGGCAGGCCCATTGGTGCTTTCGCCGACCGGGGTGGGGAAAGCAGCCCAGTGGCAAGGGCCCAAAGATTAGGGCAGAAGCTCAGTGCCTGTTTTCAAAGGAATCTATCGCCCGAACGCAACGCGCAGAGGCAGATGGAGCAGTGCTGCAGTGCTCCCTCCACGACCCTGCTGGTGCTGCTCCAGCTCTGGTGGGAAGGGAAGGGTTAGATGGTTCCACCCCAGGTGCCTATTGGATCCAGAAGGGTTTCTGTGGGAGCTGATTCCCTTCCCACAGCACAGTTGAAGTCCTGGTAATGGCCTGGAATAGGGTGGCTACTGGGGCTTTAGATCGGGCTGTGCCTCCTCTTGCTAGGATCCCAGAGGGCTCCCTGGTTTACAGGGGAACTCTGGGAGATGAAGTGCCAGAAGAAACATCTGGAGCCCCATTGGAGGACTAGTAAAACTGAATCTGACCGAACACTATTAAAATCCTTCATTAGGATTTAGTGGCGATAAAAGCAGCAAAGCGTCAACAATTTTCCACACTTATTGCAACTTCAGACTGTCGCCCAGCCGCCCTGTTTAAGGTGACTCACTCCCTCTTAAATCCGGGAGTGACTGAGGAACCTTTGCAAGGTCAAGTTGAGGAATTTGCTCAGTATCTGTCGGATAAAGTCGCTCAGATTCGGACAGACCTGGACTCTTATTGGGCAGGATCTATAGAGGTGACAGTGGTGAGTCTTTGTCCCATTACTTGGGAAGAATTTGATCCTGAGTCCTGAGGAAGTGGACAGGGCCGTGGGCGCGATGAGCGCCTCTACCTACTTATTGGACCTGTGTCCCTCCTGGCTGGTTTTGGCTAGTTGGGACACCTGGCGGCTGTTGACAGCGATATCGGCTTGAACAACTTCAGGATGCAACCTGACTATAACCCCCGCAGGCAGAAGAGTGCTCCTACTCCTAGACTAACACCCAGTCCACGGCCCCAAGGGCCCCAGAGCACCAGGCTCCAGACGGCTCAGGCAACGATGAGATGGCAGCCCAATGCCTAGCTCCTTTGGCAGTTCCAGTGACCACTAGGGCCTCTGTGTCTAGCAAGGGCTCCACTGAATTGGGATGGCGTGGTGGCCTGTCGATTCGGCCGAAGGCCACTATGGACAAGTCACGGGCCCAGTGAAGGAGACAGCGTGTCGACCGTGGTAGTCTCAGCCAGCACATATGACACCGACGAAGATGTTCCCGAGGATCCTATGGAGAGCGCCCCGATAGCACCATTCCTTACACCTGTCAAGTTGGGTTCAGCCCATAGCAAGAAGGTGGACCATTATAAAGCTTTAATTGATTCTGGATGTACACGATGTATTCTGAGTGTCATCCAGGAGCTAGGGATACGTATGGTCAACATCCTGAAGCCCACTCGATTTGAACAAATGGATGGGTCCTTATTGGGTGAAGTACCGGCTACCAAAATGACTGAAGAGTTATGTATGGACATGGGGGAGCATTGGGAGTATTTACGATTCATGGTGGCTCCAAAAATGACTGATCCGGTGATACTGGGACTTGCATGGTTAGACAAGTGGACCCCAACCATCACATGGGAGGGAGGCTATAGGAAGATCCGGTTGCCTATTAGCGGGGGCATAAGCGTCACCCGCTCTGGGCGACAGTACCAAAGGGAGGTAGTCGGGGGACTGGATCACCGCATACCGGTGGAGTACTCAGACTTGGCTGGGGTCTTCAGCAAAATGGAATCTGACATTCTACCTCCCCACAGGTCTACTAACTGTGCCATTGACATCATACCCGGCGCTGTTTTACCAAAACCCCGGATCTACGCAATGACCCCCGTGGAGATGAAAGAGATGAGGGAATATTTAGAGAAAAACTTGGTGAGAGGTTTCATATGTCCTGGGCAGTCTAAGGTAGCCACTCCAGTGCTATTTAGAGAGAAGAAGGATGGAGGCTTGAAGATGTGTGTGGACTTTAGGGGTCTGAATGCGATCTGTGAGGAGCCCCTGTATTCTCTACCCCTCCTAAAGGATCTCCTTGCATACCTGGCGAAGGGAAAATACTTCACCAAACTAGACCTCAGGGAGGCTTACTATAGGGTCTGAGTGAAAAAAGAGAACAAATGGAAGACCACCTTCAACTGTCCCCTGGGGAGCTATCGTTTTTGGTGATGCCTTTCGGACTACAGGGGGTTCCCGCAGTCTTTATGCAATTTATCAATGCGGTGTTGCATGAATTCCTGTATAGCGGGGTGTTGGTCTACCTGGATGATATCCTCATCTATTCAGATGACTTACCCCAACATATTGAACTAGTATGAAAGGTGCTCAAGAAATTACTGTCGGAACATCTCTATGTTAAGTTATCAAAATGTGAATTCTATCACACCCGCCTGGATTATCTGGGTTATAGGATTTCGTCGCAGGGTATTGAAATGGACCCAAAGAAGGTGTCAGCCGTCTTGGATTGGCAAGCCCTCATGACTAGACGCCAACTCCAAAGTTTCCTGGGGTTTGCCAATTTTTATAGACAGTTCATCCCATCATTCGCTCAGGTGGTGTTACCGTTAAATGACTTGTTGAAGACTAAACAGATAGCTGGCAAACCGAAGCCCCACTCTCTGCTTACATGGACCCTGCCAGGCTGCTTTTGAGGCCTTAAAGTCTCTGTTTTCCAGAGATCCGGTATTGAAACACCCAGAACTGGACAAGGGGTTTATTGTCCAGGCGGATGCTAGCGATGTGGCGGTTGGGGCAGTCCTCTTGCAGGAAAACAGTGCAGACCAGTTGCAGCCCTGTGCGTACACGTCTCAGAAGCTAACTGAGATGGAACGGGGCTGGGCCATCTGGGAGAAGGAGGCCTTTGCCGTAAAATGGGCCTTGACAACCTGGAGGCACCTGTTGGAAGGCGCCAAGCAGTTCGAAGTATGGACCAATCGTAGAAACCTGGAATCACTACAAAAACGTCGCAGGTTGTCAGCCAAGCAGGCTCGATGGGCTGAATACTTAAAACGGTTTAATTTCCAATTGAAGTATGTTTCTAGTAAGAAAGCCTTTATGGCCGATGCCTTGTCAAGGAAGCCTCGGTATAAGTTCAAACGGGAGGAGGTGTTCCAAGCACTGATACCAGACCTAGGACCTGTCCCTAAGCAATGTGTATGTGCAGCCATAGAGGGACAGTTAAGTGATGATATCCGGAAGGCGCTACAGACAGATGAATGGTGGCTTGCGAATAAATCCTCGTTAGTTTTCAGGGACGAATTAGCATGGAAGG
Organism: Boaedon fuliginosus; assembly: GCA_027560395.1. Classification (NCBI taxonomy): domain Eukaryota; kingdom Metazoa; phylum Chordata; class Lepidosauria; order Squamata; family Lamprophiidae; genus Boaedon; species Boaedon fuliginosus. Next base: position 34,727 of record JANHGC010002086.1, on the reverse strand, counting down.
GGGATCAACTGTATATCCCACTGGAGATGAGACAGCTTTTCCTCCAACATTGTCATGACATGAAACAGGCCGGACATTTTGGTTTTGTTTGGACACTGCACTTAGTAAAACAGCATTTCTGGTGGCCTAACATGTGCTCCAAAATTGAGCACTACATTTGAAATTGCCGAGTGTGTTTAACTGCGAAGCACGTACCACAAAACCCATTGGTTTACTACAACCCATGACTAAAGCAACCAAACCATGGGAGGTGATAGCTATGGACTTTATTGTGGACTTACCTTCTGTGAACGGGTATAACGTAGTATGGACTATAGTGGACCTCTTTTCCAAGCAGGTCCATTTCGTTCCCTGCAAAGGGATACCCTCTGCGCGGAGGCTAGCAATATTATTTGTGCAACATATATATCATTTACATGGGGTGGCAAGAAAGATAATAACAGACCATGGTGTGTAGTTCACTGCACGATTCTGGAGGGCTTTTATCACTCTGATTGGGTCGTCTCAGGGCCTGAGCTCGGCGTACCACCCAAGCACGAATGGGCTGTTGAAAGAGCGAACTCAATCATCGAAAGGTTTATACGCAGTTATATAGACTATCAGCAGACTAATTGGGTGGAACTGCTACCTTTTGCTGAGGTGGCTTGTAATAACTCCCTCCACATTAATACGGGGTACACACCATTCCAGATAGTAAATAGGGTGGAATTCAACCCTATCCCTGAATTACAAGAAATGAACCCCAATTTAATAGACCCTGCGGAATGGATGATACCTAACAATACCTAGTAAAGTGGAAAGGATACCCAGACATAGACGCGTCATGGGTAAAAGTCCAGGATACCTCTGCACCACGTTTGCTCCGCCAGTTTCATACACAGTGGGAAACCGGGCGCCCAGTGATGGGGTTCCCCTCCTGACCACGTCTATCACTCTCTTCCTGCAGGACGCTACGTGGTGAGAGGGGCAGCATGTCATAACCTACCGTGGTTCTGCACCTGAGCAGGAGGAGCTCCAGATGAAACAGGGAGAACCTGGATTAAGCTACCATTACGTGTTACGTTGGGTGTGCCGGGGGGTAGTGCTGGGTGGAGGCTATTTACACATGCGCGGTGTGCGCATGGGGCAAGGTTGTTTTTGACGGAATTCTGTGTATGGCTTTGCTTTTTTGTTTCGTGGCTTCGAGTAAACGTTTCTGGCATCCATTCTGTGTGGCAGTGTTTCTCTGTTGCGCGAGTCCTACAGCAAGCCCTGACAATCACATTGTAAAACTTCTGCAAGAATTCCCATTATTACTTCTCCTAATCTTCTTTTTCAGTTATGTTTTGAAATTTAATAAAATAAGCTGCTCGATCCATTTCCAGATGAACAATTTCTTCCTCCGCATTTCTATTAAAATGTATTTGTCTCTGCTCTGATTTTTCTATCCTCTTCTAATTTTTCTGTCCTCTCCTCCACCTTCTGAAATTTTTCTTCATTTTTCTTTGTTCTAGCTTGAATGATTTCAATTTTATCGCTCATGTCTCTTATTTCTGCTTTCAGTTCTTCCTGATTCCTAGCCATCTTCTCTTGCATGTGAGGATATTTTGTATAGATTGTAATGTTGATTTTTTCCATCATATTTTCCAACATTTTCTGGCTTACCATTAGTGATGTAATCGGAGATGCTGTCGCTGTATATTTCTTATATGTCCTAGATGCTGATAATGATGTATACATACCTGTAATGCAAAATAAATTTTCCCACAATGGCATATACCCTTATAATTTAGTTATATGTTACCCTTATTTTCAAATCTCCTACTGTTAGTTCCACACTATATAATTACTATCACTTATATTATACTTTGCTATTACGTTACACAGAGTAGTTCTAGACTAGTTCTTACAATTTCCTATAAGGGTATATTTCCTAAAGTATTTTTTCTCTTTTCAACCTTTAATCTTAATAATCCCCCTCTATTTTCTCTACCCCTTGTCCTCTGCTCCCCACATTCAACTCCACCTTACTTTTCTATCAAGTCTAGGAACTTTCCCTTCCCCCCCTTCTTCTGTTAACGTCAGCAATCTTCTTCCGTCCTACACTCTCTTAGTCTTTCTGTAGTTTTCTGTTGCTATTCTTCTCACACCTACTTGGCTTCTCCATCCTCTTACAGTCTCTCAGCTCCTCCATTCTCCGCCACCATCCATCTTTCAAGGGTCCAGCTCAACTCCACTCTTCTTCCTCTGTCTCGACCTCTCCGTTTTCCATACTTCTACACTCAACTCAAATCCTTTGCTCTCCCCAGTCAGTCCGTGCTTTTCCACCTACTGCCACTCTGACACTCAGCTCAGTTCCTTCACTCTCCCCAGTCTTTCCGTTGTTCTCCACCTTCTGCCGCTCCAACACACAGCTCGGTTCCTTTGCTCTCCCCAGTCTTTGCATAGTTCTCTGCCTTCTGCTGCTCCAACACTGAGCTCAGTTCCTTCGCTCTCCCCAGTCTTTCTGTAGTTCTCCACCGTCTGCCACTCCAACACTCAGCTCAGTTCCTTTGCTCTCCCCAGATTTTCTGTGATTCTCCACCTTCTGCCTTTTCCGCTCCCAGATCCGCTCCTCAGTCTTTCTTCTCACACCCAGCCTTCCATCCGCCTTTCCAAGCTCCAGCTCCACTCCACTCCACTCAGCACTCTTTTAATCTCTCGGTCTTACTGTGTTTTCTGGCTGCTGTCTTTCCACTGCCGTCCTCCACGCTACTTCCCCCTTCAATCTGATGACTTTCACTTTCTCCTTACCTCTGCTCACATCCTCAGTCCTCTGTCTTTCAAGCTCTGCACCAGCTATCCTTTCTGTCATTGTCTCTCAACCATTTATTTTCTTTCTTCTCTATCAGGTTCTTTCTTAGTATCTTTTCAATCACTGCTCACCGTATTCCCAATTCACTTTCTCCACTGCCTTTTTTTTCTCTGTAGTTTCAAACTCACCAAATGGCTGATCGCTCTTCAACTTTCACTTTTTTCAATTTATTTTCCCGAGTCCTCTCCGTCTCCGCTCTTTTGCTGCAATTTTACACTCCAGAGTCCCATTTTTCTTTCCTTTTAATGGGGAAGGTTTTAAAGTCTTTTACGTCTGGTTTTTCCTCCAGAAAATTAAGTTAAATGTCTTGTCAAACACAATACTGATCGTCTTCTTACTCCCCTCTAGTGTGGTGTGTCATGGCCCTGGGGTTCCTGTTGCAGTCACCCTCTTCTTTTACTGGCACCCCAGGGGGAATCCTTTTGTTCTGGAGGGAATCGTGCTTTCCCTCCAGCACCCCAGGCAGCCCCACTTCTTTATCATCTCTCCAAGATTGATATTGATCCACTTTAACCACGCAGTCAAGAAAAAAAAGTGAAAGGGATAGGGAGCCTTCCTATCCCTTCCATCATGCACGACATCACCACCGGAAGCCTGAAATTTGGCTAGGTTTTGTAGAGGTGAGCAAAGAAGCCTTGACAGCTATCCAAAACAAATACAAACCCCGCAACCACATCCTAGATCTGACCAACCACTGCCTAGCCAACACATACTTCATCCACAATGGACAAAGGTACAAATAAATAGAAGAGCACCGATGGGATCACCCCTCTCACCTGTCATTGCAAACCTCTACATGGTACATTTTGAAACCATGCTCTAGAAAAATCCGGCCACAAAGCCAAACTCTAGCTCAGATACATAGATGACACCTTCATAATCTGGCCACATGGGAAAGAAAAACTGGACAACCTCCTCACACACCTCAACAGCCTACACCCCAAAATACAGTTCACCGTGGAAACAGAAACTGACAACCAACTTCCCTTCCTGGATGTCTTAGTCTACAAGAAATCCAATGGCTCCCTAGGACATACCATCTACCAGAAGAAAATACACAAACCGCTACCTGAACGCACACTCATACCACCACCCAGCACAGATCAACTCCATAGCCAAGACACTCATCTCCAGAACAAAATGCATAGCCGATGAACAACACCTAAAAATTGAACTACATACTTTCACTAACATACTAACATCCAATGGATTTCAAAGAAGCAAGATCACCAACATAATCTGAAAAAAGACACCCACTAAAATCCAAGACAGAGAACAAGAAAACAGCAACGCCCTCCTCCTATACATAAAAGATACCACAGACAGAATCAGCAAGATCCTCCACAAACACAATATTAAGATAGCATTCTGCATAGACCGAAAAATATCCACTATCCTAAGAAACCCTAAAGACAAAATTGAGTTAGAAAACCAAGGAATATATGAAATCCCATGCACTGCCTGCCCCGCCACATACATTAGACAGACCAACAGAAGAATAAATGCATGCATTGAAGAACACAAGAACTCAGTCAGAAAAGAAGAACAAACTTCATCCTTAGT
>JANHGC010002083.1:177089-194208 GCA_027560395.1 Boaedon fuliginosus | reverse complement strand
AGGAAAGTTTGGCCTAGTCTTGCTTTCAGAGAAAGAGACACAGAGAAAGAGAGAGCTCTGAAAGCAAGGCTGGGCCAAGCTTTCCTCGGGGTTGCTGCTTGGTCCTTTATCCTCCCCCTCCTACTCCCCCACCCCTTCTTCTCTCGTGACTGGGGCGGTGGGTGGCCAGAAGGGCACGCGCGTGTGGAGAGACCTTTGCTCCGTTCTAAGCCACATTCATTTGAGGAAGCTCTATGCTTACGAGAGGAGAAGGAGTGGGGGAAGAGGGGGGAAAGCCTCGCTGTGCCTTCTCCCTGCGGACCACCAAAATTTTCTCAGGGACCACCAGTGGGCTGTGGAACACTGGTTGGGGAACGATGACCTAAGACACCCATTGTATTGTTTGTTTATACAGTACATGCAATTTATATATCAAAACCATAAAAAAATAACAGACTTCACTTTTACAAAATGGAAATGTAGCAAAGGAGAATTCTATAAAACCTAATTTTGTTCTATTTTTCTTTTAGATAATCCCATTTTAAAAAAAACTCAACATGATAACTCATACGTTTTTGTGCATATTTTTCTGATGCATATTTTCTGTGATAGCAATTTTCTACATTTTTTCCAGTTTGTGAAAAAGTAGCCATGAGGAAGTAAACTTCATCTGTCTTGAGAAAGACAAATAAAAATGATCCAGGGATAACTATCACCAACATCTCTTGTAGCAAAATTTCCACAAAATGCCATCAGATTGAAAATGAATTAGAAACAAATCAAACCCAAATTTCACTTAGCAGTTTCCAGTGAACCAACATGATTTACATTATACGTGAATTGAAATGCATCTGTCCAATGGAGAATTCCCTTCTGCAAAATGTGTGATATAATTCTTGACTCGAAATCAACCAAGTATTATAAAAATGACCTATTTTAACATAAAATACCTGTTTCAAGATAAAATGATTATCAAAGCATATGTGCCATTTTAAAACAAATGCATAGAAAATACAGTTTGGCAAAATGAAAACAACAAACAGGAAGGTTCCATGTGATAATATTTTGTGACAAGACTACTTTGTATAAAAATGATCAAGATTTTTATAGAAATATGAATCTACCACTTGCTCCACTTAAGACGATGGATAGGGACAGAACATATAACTCTCTGATCATATATAAGAAACATTATCCTTCAGTTACCATAGTTAGAGAAGGTTCCAATTATAATAAACCATTCCTTGAGGAAAAGAAAAGATGGGAATTCTATCAAGCAAAATAGTAAATGAGTTCATACCTCAGGGATGCGGACACTGTACGGTTGATTGTGAAATCTTGGTGTGTTGTCATTGACATCTCCAACTTGAATATTCACAGACCCCTTTATCACCTACAATCAAAATGATTTGGAATAACTAACTATAATTGCAACAATTCCTTCAACCGCAGGAGTAACAATATTGGAAAAAATTGAAAAAGTTAATAAGCATTACTACTGTAGGAAAATTACCTGTGTGAGAAGGAAAATGGGATTTTAGGAAGTGTAACCTTATTTTGAACTCCTTTCGGTTATGAAGGAGAGACTTAATTAATTGCTCAAAGAATTTTTGAGTTGTGAATGCTGGATCCACAATTTAAGGTTTGGGACTGCAATGGGATAGTTGTTCCATATTACACCAACTTAATATACTTTCTAGCTAAAACTAATATGTATCATTCCTACATATCATTCATTATTTCTTCAATATGATGAGTTGAGTTTACCCTCTTTAAACACATTAGAAGTTCAATTTTTAAAATCTAACTTAATTTAAATAAATCACGGAATCCCTATATCTAGTGTAGTACTTGTTATTAAAGGGTGGGGTCAGCTATCTCTGATATTAAAGATCCTCTCTTTATAGCAGAGAGATTCTATATAACCGTAAGTATTTTGTTCACAACTGAAGCATGTATGCTGCAAGAGAACTTCATATTTGTGTTTTCAACATTTATGTATGACTTGATTTTTGGTACAAGGTAAATATGATATTATGACATTTACTTTATATATTATTATATTAGAATAACTGCCACACTCTCTACTGCAGCAAAGGAGAGAAAACAGAGCTAGAGACCAGAACTGCCTTGTTCCCTAAAATTTACACTTCTTAATGTGAATGGAGAGGGAAACAGATGGTGGGACTTCCACACCATTTCATAAACTGCTGTACAGAAAGAGCGAATTCCTGAGATATCCACCTGCTTCTCTTATGACAATCCCACTGCTGTATCCCTAGGAGGATTCCTTCAGAAAGAGGGCGGGATTGTGACAGCTTTCCTCTCCTCCCCATAGAGTGACCTCTCCATATCAGCTCTACTCTTGTCTCCATTTAAATCATGGAACAAATGTTACACTTACCCCTTGGCTGTCACTGACAGAAAATTCAACTGTGAATTCTGACTTTGTCTGAAATGAAAAGAAAAGTGATATAATTAGAGATGCCACAGTGGTAATCTGCTGATAGAAGGCTTTGGATTTGAGCCGAATATAATTACATGCTTTTGCGGCTGGGAAGAAGATGAAGCAGTGTCTCGGCAATAACTGAAAATCTCACTGCAAGATTGCAATAGTAGGATAATTTTACCTAGATATCAAAGGGGTTGGAATAAATAAATTAATGTAAGGAAGTGCTGAAGTTACCTACTTTTTCACTGAAGATTAGATGAGTAGGGTGTGAAAAGCAGAATAAGTATGAACAACAGTTATTCAGCTTTTAAAAATAATGTAAGTTCTTTTTCACAATGTTGTAATTAGATCTAAAAGGCTCTTTTACACAATGCAGAACAATTTGAATATTGTTGGGTAACATAATTGTAAAAATCAAAGTGCCCATTTACGCCATGTTACACTGAAATGATAAAAGGAATCTAATCCTCTAACATGTCTGCAGTTTGACCTTTTTCAAATGGTTGAATGCAAACACAATGATAAAATTGTTATAAGAAGAATGAGTCACTCATCCTCAGATGTACATCTTCTATCTTTTCCTTCCCCCATTTCTGGGTCCATTGCCTGGAGCTTATTATCACGGCTCAATTCTGACACAATACCTTTTCCCCTTGAGCTAAGCCACTGTTTGCTATAGCTAGGTTCTTTTTTTCTTTCAATAGGTCAATGTAATCTGGTTCACATATCACCCTAAGCCAAATCAAATTAAACGTATTATAACTTTGTGTGATGTGTAGTTGGTTACTAGCCAATTAATAACTGAAATGAAAATAATGTATTACTTTGAAGTCTGTAATTATTGGCCACAAGCTTCAGTCCCAGCTGCAAGGTAGGGAAGTAACGAAATTTGCATTTTAGTATGATGAAATTGACTCTCCGCCACTTATATGGAAGGACACCATGATGTTTTGTCACATGGTGTCACTGGAGTTAGGTATAGACACCTATATTCCTTTTTTTCTTTGACTGTTTATTCTGGAAGAAAATCCAAGAACGTTTTGCTACAACACAAGCTTTCCTCGCATGAACACTAATGAAAGTTAAGAAGAGTTAAGAAGAGCTCATATGGGATTTAGCTCCTGACTCAACGCATGAAGTCAGTTTGTGAAAGTCAAATGCCAAGCTTAAAAGAGCCATCATCCATTTGTTCAAAATGGACGTATGATTTCTACCATTCTCTCTCTCCCTTTCTAGCTGGAAGGGTTGTTTCACCTGCTACAAGTGCAAACAAACAAAATAATACCTAAGGAGATAATATTGTGGAACATGAAGATGATAGACTAGAATAGAAGTGGAGTCAACATACTGTAGATTCCAAATAATGTTTATCCTATATGTCCATTCTTTGCTTCCCTTCTCTAGGCTTACAAGCCCAGAATCTGGACCCAGAATCTGGATCAATTGGAAAAACAATCTGATCTGGAATAAGGATCTCCCTGAACAGAACACAGCACAAATGAAGAGATGACTGTTTCTTTAATAATGTTCAAAGTTACTATGATCTTGGAAAAAGTGCTTTATAATATGTAGTGGCATTTCTGACTGTTGCACCATCCCCATTGTCACATGGTCACAATTTCGGATACTGGCAACAGACTTGTATTTGCAACTAGATGCAACATCCTGCAGTCCTGTGATCATGATTTGCAATCTTTTTTGCCAGTTTCTGTCAAAAGCGTCCATTGGGGAAGCTGAATCTGTTTAATGACCATGTGATTCACTTGAAATCAGATCTTGTCATGTGGGGATTCGACTTACAACCGAATTGACTTACACCTGAAATTTTGTTCACAATTGTCATAAGTAAAGGACTAGTTGTAGATTTTTTAATATACATAATTTAGTATTTCATTCAAAATATTGGATCTCTCCTTCCCCCTCGTATCCTTTCTTTATTTGTAGGTTACAAGTATATTTGCTGCTGTTATTAACATATAATGCCTAGAAGCAAATTTAAAATTGTAATGATTTTAAAATTCAACAAAAATGCGAGAGAGAGAGAGAGAGAGAGAGAGAGAGAGAGAGAGAGAGAGAGAGAGAGAGAGAGAGAGGCGTCCGGTTTGGACTTCACTGAGAATTGGTGCAAGAAGAGCCAGCTCTGCGGGTTCTTGCCCTAGAACTGCTGGCCCGAGGGTTCTTTTAAGAACCTGAACCCCCTTGGAGGGTGAGGCGAAGAGGAGCCAAGAAGTGGGTAGAGAGCAATTTTAAATGGTCTCCCCACTTTGTAATATTCCTTGAAGCTGACAGCCGGTGAGAAGGCGATACGCCACCAAGGTGAAACAAGCTGGGAAAGACTAGAGCTGGAGAGAGAGATTACGATCTGTGCAGAGGTGGGAGTTGGAGCAGGCTGAGATTCTAACTGGATAGCCCCGCGAGAGTCCCATGTTAAAAGTTGGAAGTTTATATCCTGAAACAAAGCTCTAGCATCGTTGGAAAGACCGGGGGACGGACTGCCGTCCATGTGAGTTTCTATTCGTGATTTTTATTTTGCTCTTTTCTACTGAATCCTGATGGGACTATGCTATATATAATCTCTGGAATTTGCTGGTGATATAAAGAGGTGGAAATTAGATTAACCCTGAAAAAGAACTATTTGGTGTGAAAATACTGCTTATTTGGGCTCTGTAGGAAACCCGAGTTTTAAAATGGCAAAAGTAACAAAAGTTGAGGCGGAGGAACTGAAGGATACCATTGTGATTCCTAAACAATATAAAACATGGGAGGAGATTCTAGCGGAGTTCTGCGAAGAGGGGGCAAAATTCAAAGCGACCTGCGACCAGATAATTGATAGAGCCGAGAGAGAGGAGTCGGATGGGGACACGCCAGCCTCAGAAAGCAAGGCAGATGGGGGAAAGAGGGAGGAACTTGTGACGACGCAAGGCAAGAACTTACAGAAAATGGCGCCTGCCCCTCAAGAGGAAGTTCCAAAACTGAAAATACTTTGTCAAAAAAAAAAAAACCTGGGAAAAATGAGTGAGGACAACTTAAATTACAAAAAGAACCTTAAAAAGCAGAGGAAACACCCAAAAAGAAATTTAAAATGAAACGGAAGCGAATGCCGGATGAGGAAAGAGCTAATTCTGGATCAGAGCCAAAGAATGCTGGGAGGAAGAAAGAGACAATGAGGGAGGTTTTTAACAAGAAGAAACATAAGGACGATGGCTAGGGACAAAAAGGTCTAACGAGAAAATACAGGAGGAGTTTTCTCCTTCTACTTTTTTTTAACTTTCTTTTTAACAAGTGAGTTTTATATACATGTATATTTCATATATCTTTAATGGAGTAATATGCCTTTCTTTGTACTGCCTGCCTCTCCCTGTATTTATACTTCATAAAACTGATAAAATACTATTCAAAAATTAATATACTGTTGAAAAAGGCTGATCAAGAATAACTATTAAGGGTAATAGTTAAGGGGATTAGGGAAGTAACATTAATATTTTTAACTAGTTGGATGAAATTGTAATGTAAGATGATGAAGTAAATCTAACTTCATATTTAATATACTTAATGAATTTGGGATAAACTAATTGGGAAAGATGGAAAGGAAATGCATGTTGAAAAATTGTGTAAATTCGATGTTATATTGTAAGATTGATAATTTATATGTACCTAATTTTAGAATTGTAACAAGGGGGTCTCCAAACCACCCTCTACAGACAAAAATGCTTCTTTTAATTTTTTGTTTTGAAAAACAATAAAAAACTTATACAAAGAGAGAGAGAGAGAGAGAGAGAGAGAGAGAGAGAGAGAGAGAGAGAAGAGAATTTTCTTGTAGAAAACTTGAAGTGGTTTGATTTTTGCCCTCTAGCAAGATTTTTGATTTTTTTCCTACTTCCCAGCCCAACCTGAGTTTCCCTGATGGTCTCCCATCCAAATACTAATTCTATTTAGCTTTTCAAAGTCAGCTAACGTCAGCTGGGTGCTGAATGCAGGGTGAAGTAGGGCTCAAGCCCTGATACATATTACAATTTAGTGCAAATCATTCTGTTACCTCTCTGTCTAATGGCTGTCTGAGCCAAATGACACCAGTCATGCTTTCCACTGCAAAGAATCTGCTGGCTTCCTCTCCTACCACTCCAAATACAAGGGGGTCGTTGTCTAGATCGCGGGCAAGCAGCTGTGTTACTGATGAACCTATAAAAGGTATCAAAGGAAGAAAAATCATGAATTAGTTAGCAATGTCATGAAAAGAATTGTGTTCAAACACCAGCATCTCTGCGCTTGATAAAAATGAATCACGCACGTATTAGTTAGCAAAAAAATTCTCAAGTAAACTGTGCGAATTTTAAAAAGTTAGTTGGCAGAAACAAGCTCTGTTCTTATCAGGCATTCATTTTTGACAGCTGCAAAATAGACGTATGGAATAAAATGATATATACACTGTCGAGTTTATATACATTATCCAGCTTCCAGGTATCTTCAAAATTTGCATATTATGGGTTTGGGAAGGCAGTTGCCTGCAATACAAGCAAAGGAAGCACAGCATATCTGTACATACAGATCTAAGGAGACTAAACTTAGGACCAACATGAACATCTGCCCTGTGTGAAGTCCCCCCCCCCACTTTCTCCTGAAAATCTGACAGCAGGTGTCTGTCATAAGTAGAATGTTAATATTATGTAAACAACCAAAAAGCTCACGGGGAACATGGCCTCAGGACAAGTGATGGATTCCATTATATTATTTCATTTTATTTCAAGGGGATTGCATGAAGTAATGGCATATACAGGAACTATCTAGTGAGATCGATTAAAAATCCCCCTCTTTGCTGAGAAAGATTTATTTAAAATTAAGAAACAGCATTCTGTTTCCAAGTCAATATTTTATAGAAACATTTGCAGGGAAGAATATAAGGGGTTTATTCCCCTGGAACAGACTGTATATGTGTCTGCAGGACAGTTAAAGTCCACCACCCCAAGGTACCGACATGTGGCCTTTATAAGACATGGTTTACATTACTGTTCCTCAAGAATAGACCTTCAAATCATCTCCTATTATGAGCCAGGATGGTGCAGTGGTTAGAATGCAGTATGGTCGGCTACTTCTGTTGACTGACAGATGCCTGCAATTTGGCAGTTCAAACCTCACCAGGCTCAAGGTTGACTCAGCCTTCTATCCTTCCGAGGTGGGTAAAATGAGGACCCAGATTGTTGGCGGCAATAGGCTGACTCTGTAAATCACTTAAGAGAGCGCTGTAAAGCACCGTAAAGTGGTATATAAGTGCTATTGCCATTCAAATGGATTTAAATATTTTCTTGAATCTACATTGTCCCAGCATTCTATGGAATAAGCACTTATCATTCCTCACAAAAGAGAGGTATAAGAGCTCTCCATCTCCTTTTGCCTACATATTTGAGACCCAGCGAGTCTTTCAAGGTGAGAAATATCAAAATCCAGCTATTCTCAGTTCAAAAGACAACTATCTACAGTAAAATCTAAAATCAATATGTCTCAAAGGTGTTTTTTTCAAAACGCAAACAGATTATTTATTTTATTTTATTGATCACATTTAAAAACACATTATGTTTTTTCCTTGACGAAGAAGACGACGTTTCGCTTCTCATCCAAGAAGCTTCATCAGTTCTTGGATAAGAAGTGAAACATCTTCCTCAAGGAAAACACGCAGTCCAGTTGCCTTTTGCAAAAAGCACCCTTGAGACAAACATGACTTGGATGACTGAGAATCTCCACAGACATCTAAAATCAATGGTTGCAAATAGAAATTGGTAAACAATTGAAAATAAGTAGGTATCTTTCCCAGCTGACTTTAACTGACTTTTCTAATTGATATCCATCTTGCTCATTATTCTATTGTAAACTCTGCTATTAATCAGTCTTCCACGCATTCTTATGTTGCTTGTTCCTTTCAATTCAAGAGCATCCAACCAGGTGAGTGGGTGGGAAACTTAAATAAAAGTCAAAATGGTGACTATGATCCTCTTCAGGTCGACCATTCATATGATGCTTCATTCAAAAGTGACCTCCACCACCACCATCCCCGCCGTTTCATATTGTCCACATTGGACAATCGATGTATGAGAACCAGTTTGGTCTAGTGGTGAAAACATTAGGCTAAAAATCAGGAGGCTGTGAGTTCTAGTCCCGTCTTAGGCATGAAAGCCAGCTGGATGATATTGGGCCAGTCACTCTTTCAGCCCAATCCATGTCGCAGGGAGAAAATAAGAGGCTGCCTGGGGTTACTTATAATTTATAATAAAGGTGGGATATAAATAAATAAATAAATATGATATTTATATTAGAAGATAGCTACGTTGTGACAAGTAAAATTATTTAAATAGTATAATGTAACAAAACATACTGTACAAAAAGAGATTTTGGACATTTCCATAAATTATATTTATTCCATCATTTTATTCCAGTAAGTCTCAATAACAAGCTGAAATTTACTCAAATTATTATCAGATTAGTACTCAAATTATTTTGCATCCCAGTTACAGATTCCTGTTTTATCTTTAATCATTACTTTCTCTGAAATGGGTGCCAACTCCTTGCTCATGTTCCTTTTCCACTTGGCACGGGAAGCTTTAGAACATAATTTGATCACACCTATACATTTTGTAAAAATATTTTTTCTCTTCTTTACTAGTTACTGCAAGCAACTGTATCCATCCTTTTCTACAGATATAGATATTCTTGGCCAAACACATTTCCCTCCAATGTGGCTCTGATCCTGAGAATTTTCATTGTTTTTTCAGGACCTTTTGAATATTTCAAATTTTAAAACCCATATTTTCCATTCAAAGTAAGGTCTACTTAAAGAAAACCACACACACATATATTTGTTTCTTTGTGGCTGGCAAAATTATACAAGAGACTGCTGATTTGGGGTGGTACCATTTTTTGAGAAAACGGGGTAAAACCTTTTGCTAGATGCATTTATAGTTTGTATGTTTAGAAGCATGTAAAAGAACTGTCTTTTCTTCTGAAGAAGGCACTGCATTGCCATGGCCTTGGCAGGTCTACTTTGCATTGAAATCATCCGAGAGATTTTGATATCAGAATTCACAGCCATGTCTCAAGCACCCCAGAAACATGATTCTGGGCTTTCTGGCCCTTAGCAACTATGCTGCATCTCCAACGCAAGCCGCCTTGCATTCCCCTTGATTGGGGAAGAAAGGCGGGATATAAATTTAATAAATAATAAATAAATAATAAATAAATAGCAGATCCAACCACCCCTTTTCCTACCAGATTGTTACCCCTAATGCCGCCGTTTCCCCCATCCAGTGTTTGTTAGCCCTTCAAGATAAGCTGAACAAGAAACACAACTAGAACATTGTCACTGTCTTTATTGTAAGGTTTCATTAAACAGAATCTTGAAAAATCTGAAAGTATTTCTCCCTTCTTTTCTTTTTTGTCTCTGGAAAGGGAGGGTCCCTTCTGAAATGCTTCCTATGCTTTCCCCCCATCTACAGACTGAGCTTCTCCTCATCAGTTCATTGCCTAAGATTCCTCCTGTCTTCCTCCTGTCCCCAAGGACATTCTCACATCCCACCACCAGTCTTCAAGAACTTTTCCATCTGCATGTTAAAGTTAAGAAACCGATTAACCAAGAAGGGCTACTCATGAGTGAGTTGTTAAAGGAAACCAAGACTGACGAGGTACATCTGTTATTTAGTTATTTGGGGAGCAATGCAAACAGGTTGGTGAAACCATGTCTATCTGTGAATAACCCTGTTGCTCCCAATATGACAGATTCATAGCTGCAAGAATATCCCTGGGTATTTGACTTTGGCTTACAGTCTGACTTCTCAATTTGTTTATTCCTTGGATGTGCTTTTCTTAGGAGAGCTTAGATTTATGTTCTGAACTTGAGACTAGATTTATGATCACAAGATTAATCAGATGGATTTATTACACAGTAATGTAGACTTAGATGACATTCATGAGGCCAGGACAGCAGCAAAGCAGAGTAGCTTTGACTGAAACAGAAGGGGCTGGACACTTCATATAAAAGAGGAGAAATGGCTATAGGAAGTAGCACTGAGATAAGAAAGAGCTCCTAGCTGTTGGCTTTAAGTCAGTTAGGCTAAGAAAGAGATACCCAAACTGGAATTGGGGCACCTTTCTATAGGTCCCTGCTTCAAAACTGTCCTTTTATCAGACTGGTAGTGTTTACATAATTATTTCTTACTTAACTTTATGGCGGTCATTAACTGAGAATTCATATTCAAATATTCACAATATCCAAAACTAAATTGACAATGGTTGCTCAGGCTACACATATAAAACAACAAAAAATTAAAGTTAGCAATCAGGATGATATAAACTTGGAATAGTTGTAAAAACTATAAATACTATAGACATTCATATACACATATGCATAGGAGCACACTTTCTCACCCACATCCATGTACACATATATTCATAAACTAGCTGATAACCCAGTGTTACCCAGGTATAGTCGGGCCTGACAGTGTTAGCAGCTCTATGTGTCACGCTGGTCCTTCCCTTCCCTTCCCTTCCTCCTTTTCTTTCCTTTTCTTTCCTCTTCCCTTCCCTCTTCCCCCTTCCCTTCCCTTCCCTTTCCACTTAGCAATAACACATATACTGCTTTACAGTACTTTCCAGCCCTCTCTAAGCGATTGACAGAGTCTGGCTCTTGCCCCCAACAATCTGGGTCCTTAGTTTACCCACCTCAGAAGAAAGGACAGACAGCTGAGTCAACCTTGAGGCGGTCAGGATCAACCTCCTGGCAATGAGCAGAGTCAGCCTGCAAGACTGCATTGTATTCACTGCACACACACATATAATCTCTTTTTTATTTCACGCACACAACCTAGTAAAGACGTGCAAAGGGGTGTTTCATAAAGTGTATTGGTACGCCCGAAGTGTACTTCCTTGAAATATTAAAACAGGTGTGCTTTTTGAAAGGTTAACACTGCTGCTTTGAAGGCAATGCCTGATTGTCCATATTACATATACATACAAAGAGAAAACTATTGGCAATCTCTGAGCAAGTGAAGCAACTGTGAGGGTGAAGGTGAAGGTGCAGCAACTCTGCCTGCAGCTAAGGACAACCTTGAAAGAGTCCATGCAAGGTTTCTAGAGGACACAGCTGCTTTGATACTTCAAAAATAATGCTTTCCTTTTGGTGCATGTTTTGCAAATGCTTCTTTTGAATAGCTTTGTGTAACTTCATTGTCTAATCACCTTTTAAGATATGTATATATAGAGACAGCAGGCTTCCCATGAGCAAACATGAACTGGCTAAAGGAACAAATATATTTCTTAGATTTATTTTTTCCAGATCTTATGTCCAAATAAACCTATGCATTTAATAGAGCTAAATGTATTGATGTTATTGCTGTTAATTTTAAATTGATAACTAGTTTTGATGTGGAACAAAATTCCATATTTTGCAGTGAAATGTAGCTATGTGTTGTCCCAAAGGTGCTTTTTTCAAGAGGCAATTGGACTTTTTTGGGGTGGGGGAAACATTGGAAGATGTTTCGCTTCTCATCCAAGAAGCTTCTTCAGCTCTGGAGAAGCTTCTTGGATGAGCTGAAGAAGCTTCTTGAATGAGAAGTGAAACGTCTTCAAAAACCAGAAAGTCCAGTTGCCTTTTGAAAAAAGCACCTTTGGGACAACCATGACCTGGATAACTGAGAATCTCCATAGACATATAGCTATGTGTTCAATTTGAGCAAGCATCCCAACCAACAATTATCAATTTCCCTTTACTTCATTTTGTCTTTCTTCCCTCCTTTTTTTGTTTCACTCATTCAACAGGTCCAGCATGCTAGCCAACAAATCACAGCCGACAAACAGTATAAGGGAATCATGGACTGTGTGGTAAGGATTCCCAAGGAGCAAGGCGTCATTTCCTTCTGGAGAGGCAACTTGGCCAATGTCATCCGGTACTTCCCCACCCAGGCCCTCAACTTTGCATTCAAGGACAAGTACAAGCAGATTTTCCTTGGGGGAGTGGACAGACACAAGCAGTTCTGGCGCTACTTCGCAGGCAACCTGGCCTCTGGAGGTGCAGCAGGAGCAACATCTCTCTGCTTTGTGTATCCTCTAGATTTTGCTAGGACTAGGCTAGCTGCGGATGTGGGCAAAGGGCTGAATGAGAGGCAGTTCACTGGGCTAGGCAATTGCATTGCTAAGATCTACAAATCTGATGGCCTCAAGGGTCTCTACTTGGGATTCAATGTGTCAGTCCAGGGTATCATCATCTACCGAGCTGCTTATTTTGGAATCTACGATACAGCTAAAGGTAAGAAACAGACATCTAGTGATGCTGAAAGAATGATCTGATCAGGCTTCCCCAAGCTCTAGATATATATTCCCAACCAACATGGCTGTTGAGGGCCTGGGGAAAGGAAAGCTAAGCTAAACACAGCTTTGCTTGACAAATTGCATTTCAATTGATGTGATTTGTAAATGCTGCCTGAAAATGGATCTTGTTCTATATCAAGTAAAAAGTTGATTTTCTATGGTCAATCAACTTATAATTAAGTACCGGTAACTGTCTCTTTAAAAAATAATACAGCAATAATCTCTGCTGTTCTATATTTTCTTGTTCCCTAATGTGCCATATATCATCCTGGACTATGTAGATAGTTTAGCAACCAAACTATGTGGTTGCTGAAATGAACAATGACTTGATGGCACATGTTGAAATCAAAATATGCCAAATACTCCAGCCTATCCTGGTAAAATTTTCCTAGCCTTCAGCAAGATGCATTTTAATCCTAACTGCCTTTGTACAGAATGTAAGCCAAGGTTTTACCTAGGGTTTATGAAACAAGTCATGATGGTTTGGGCTAATGACATGCAAATTACAAAAGTGGTTTGCTCTTGCCGTCTACAAGATTGTATTTTTGACTTGCATTCTAGTCTTCTACTCAGGTATGGGTATTACCATGTATTAACCAGACTTGAAGCTATATACCGTAGGTTCCCAGTCTCAGCAAGGTTAGCACAATGCTGCCATCTGCAGGAACAAAAAGGCAATGCAGTTAAGAAACTAATAATTCTTTAGATCTAGGACACTTTTAGACACTACTCAAGTCTAAGATCTGGCAGTATACCACAGTTTTTTAAGATAATGATTGGAATGCAATGGCTAGAATGTTGCATTTGAATAGTAGAAGACTAGATTTGAATTCCTGCTTCATCATGAAGCTCACTGAGGGCATAACGCTACAGTTACTATAACTCTGAAAACATCCCATAGAGTTTATCGAGGCTTTTTTTAATTTAAAAAATAAAAGTAAAAATAAAAAAATAGCATTTTAAATCTTGTTGCTGTCACTTGGCAATTGGCATGTGATGGTTACAATGTCCTGAGCTCAGGTGTTCACCTTTTGCAAATTTCTGACAAGCAAAATCAATAGGGAAGCCAGATTCATTTAACAGCCGTGTTACTAACTTAACAATTGTGATTTGCTTAACAACTGTTGCATACTTTTATAAACAACTGTTTATAAAAGATTATAAAATGGGGGCAAAACTCACTTAACAAGATTTCTGCTTGGCAACAGAAATGTTGGACTCAGTTGTGATTGTAAGTTGAAACTCCCTGTATTAGTAATATCTGCTATGTAGATATCTTTTTTCCTACCAAATAGCTCTGCAATTTTGCTGTGGCACCATGGTAGAAATAGTTTGTAGACCAGTGGTGGCGAACCTTTTTGAAGCTGCATGCCGAAAATGAGCACACGTGTGCGTCTGCGCACAGCCGTTTGCCCCTGAACCCCCCCTCCATGCCCGTGCATGCATGAGACCCCCGTCCGTTTTACCGCATTTTGAAGCACAGCTGAGAGCGCGAACAGCTGTGTTGTGGTTGAGGGTCGCATGCACATGCGTGGAGGGGGGGAGCATGGGGGTCTCACACTCCCCCCACCCCTCTGCACATATGCACTTGATCTCCCATGCTCCCACCCCTCCACGCATGCATGCAGAACCCCCAGAGCCACAACACAGCTCTTCGCATTGCTCAGCTGTCTTTCAAAGCATGATAAAACGGAGCACCATAGAGAAGTGGCGGGTGGGCGGCCCCACTTGAAACCCTCGTGTGCCCGGACGGATGGCTCCGCATTCCACCTCTGGCATGCGTGCCATAGTTTCGCCATCCCTGGTGTAGACAAGTATCATAGATCTGCTGGTGCATGGAACCGAAATTATGAGTGGCACTGATAATTTTTCTCCCGGTTTTCATCTTTGGGCGATCTTCTCGTGATAATAGGCATGTTGCCTGATCCAAAGAATGTGCACATCATAGTCAGCTGGATGATAGCCCAGAGTGTAACTGCAGTAGCAGGTCTGACATCTTACCCTTTTGACACTGTCCGACGTAGAATGATGATGCAGTCTGGCAGAAAAGGAGGTAAGAAAATAACCAATTTCCTCATCTCTCAGCCCTTTCACTTTTCAGACAGTAGAAACAACTTGGTATCATTTGGCACGAAGCACAATTATTCTTTTCATCTAATCAGGAAGAATCTGTTCTTACAGGGTAATGGATGGACTGCACTAAATGTACATATTACTAGTTCTGATGGTCACCCCCTACCCACCTATGGTTATGTGGCCACATTTTGTGTGTTCAGCACTTGTACCCACATTTATGGCCATTTACATTGTCCCTTGACCATGATTTAGGACTCTTTTGTTGAAAATCAGCCTTTACGTCTTTTTTTTTGGCAAAAATGCCCCCCATAGTGAATAATAGTTTCACTTAATGACCACAACAAAACATCAGTAAAATCAGATTGATTATACTAATGAACCACTTTATGACCACAATGACTTAGGACCATAATGGGCACTCTCTATAATGGTTGTATGTTGAGGAGTACCTGTAATGGGAATAGGTTCTAATGTACTGGCCATGCTGTACGTTTTCACTTTCAGAAAGACACCTGGGTTATAAGTAAAGTAAAGTAAAGTAAAAAGTAAAGGTAACAGAGACAAGCTTTGTCTGAGTTTTTGTAGGAGTCATGCTCAAATCAGCTCTATTTCTATTTTACTCTTCCCTTTTGAGAAGAAAAGGGCAGAAAACAACTGGTTTGTGCAAGAGGCAAAGCTATTCTTGTTAGCTTACTCAAGTGTAGGGATATGTTAAATAAACCACTTTCATTACATGGAGAATGGTGGCTTGCTGGTCACTGCTGCAAGCAGGATGAGACTTCCGTGTGTAGAGTCTCATCTCCAATGTCAACCACCCCATCAGGACTGCTGGGGGTTGATTTAGCTTCCCAGCTACCTCTGGTTCCCCGTCTTCAGGAACATAGTTATTTAATGCTAAGAAAGCTTCAGTTTAATTTTTGCTTTTTTATTCGGGACATATTTAAGAATGAACCTTATTTGCAGAAATTCAATTTGCACAATTTTGAAAAAAAAGTTACATTTATTTGCACCTTGTTCTGTTACACTATTATCTTCAGATCAGTACAGTTCTTAAACACAGAGAGGTGAAATTATCTCTTTGAGCTTCAAGGTTATGTTAAGACAGAAAAAAAATGCAATTTTATTTTACAAACCTTTGAAGTAAGGTTTGAAGTTCTTACTTTAAAGGAAGAACTGGGGAGCCACTTTCCAACTGTGCTTTATTTGTTGGAGTTAGAGAAATGATTGTGCTACACAGATCCATTTCTCTCCTTCCAGCGATTTACCTGAATATGTTTACTTCCACAGCTGACATCATGTACAAAGGTACAATCGATTGCTGGAAGAAGATTGCTAAAGATGAAGGAGGCAAGGCTTTCTTCAAAGGTGCCTGGTCCAATGTGCTAAGAGGCATGGGAGGTGCTTTTGTATTAGTCTTGTATGATGAGATCAAGAAGGTTGTCTAAGCAAGTCAAACTACTTGACTCTTATGTTTTGTTTAGTTACATATTTACACGAGTTAAAGGCAACTAAATATTTCCTACGGAAACAGAGGTGGTTACAGTGGGTCAAATCCAGTTGAGGGGTCAAATTGGGGAACTCTAAGGATTGCTCAGTGATGGTTTATGACATAAGTCAAACTTTTTTGTATGGAAAGTTGAAGAGGTCTTTGTATATATACGTTTATTTGACAAGGTATCAATAATATATGCCTATAAATAAAAATATTTCCTGAGGAGGTGTGTTGATAAAGTATTTAAACAACTACGAGCGTGAGTTTAATAAATAGCAGAAGTTAAACCTTTTGTGTGTGTGATGAATCCACTGCAGAAGTTCTTTCAAGGATTGTAGCTTCCAGAAAGTGAAGAGTGTGTGCAGAGAATGAGTGTGTGTGCACATGTGTGGTGTTAGAATAAGATTGTTTCCCTAAGCTAGCATGAAAATGTACAACCATGAGGGTGCTTCTGACTCATATAGGACAAAACAGCTATAATCTCTGCAGCAAATAATAGCAAATCACTTCACAGGAAATGTTGTACTTCATTTCTCCTAATTTTATCTTTAATCACTGTGTTCACATATTGGAAAAAATACTTTCGTTAAATGTATCTCTCTTGTTAGGGTTGCAATTGGGTGGGTTTCAAAAATTCCAGCAACTGGTTCTCTGTCCGATTGCTGGTTGGGTGTGGCCTAGTCGGCCTCCTACACCAAAAACGGCCCTCCCAGAGCCTCCGTGCACAGCCTACACTTATCTGGTATCCACGTGGGGACTCCTGGGAGGGGGAG
>JANHGC010002083.1:97166-117600 GCA_027560395.1 Boaedon fuliginosus | reverse complement strand
TCCCTTCTCTTCCTTTGCCTTCCTCCCTTTCTCCTCCCTCCCTCCTCCCTTCCTCCTACATTTCTATTCCCCTCCATCTTCCATCCTTTGTTCCTCCTTCCTTTGTTCCTCCCTCCCTCCTTGCTTTCTAACCTTTCCAGCACACGGACATGGGTGGGTGGGTGTGGAAAGCTGCTTTCTGGCGCCCCTTGTCCTGGCTTGCTGGTCAATGTTAGTGGGGGGTGTCCACTTCAGTAGTATTTTTGAGGGGCAAAAAATCCCCACGGCATTTGTGACCCCCCCCCCCAGTGCTGATCTCAGGAGGGCAAGCTATCTGCATGGCAAGTTTGGGTGTGAGGCATGGAGGCGTGTATAGAGAACATACATACACAGCCACAAACCCATGCTCTGTTTTATAGATATAGATTTAATTTAATTTAATTTACATTTGTTCACCCAATTCCAATACCCTCTGGTTCTTGTTTGTTTGTTTGTTTGTTTTAAATTTATTCACCCAATTTCAGTGCCCTCTGGGTGATATACAAACCTCAAAAATACATAAGAAAAACTAAAAGTATTAAATCCTTAGACAGCCTGGACTAAAATGCTTTAATAACAAAATCCACACAGCAAAACAGGGACCATCTAATAAATAGCAAACTTTAAAAAAAAAAAAAAGATCTGAACATCAACTTAAAGCATTGTGTCTTCTTGTTTGAAAGAGTGAGATTGCTATTCCATTAGTTTATTTTTAATAATCATTTTTGAATATTATCCTATATTATATTCTATGTAAGCAACCAATAATTGTTAGCTTATATAATAAAATGCAACAAAGAAGCATCTTCTTTGGCTTTTAAAGAAGACCCATAAGTCTCATTGAAATAAATTCACTTTGGGTTCTAAATCAATATAGATGCCTTCCTTTTCAGTCATTTTGGGGTAAATGGAAGAGTTTGATGTTAAAACATCAGTCGCTGATTTCCTTATTTCAAGATTGGATGGACTCCACATTTTATCCAAAGGTTCTCCTTTTGTATTGAACTAAGGCAATGTTTTAGAGTTAATGCCTTTGACATAGATTCTGCATAGTTGATTACCCGGCCTTGCTCATTTTTTTTTTTAAGAGTTTTTTTGAAGTGTTTGAATTTTGAGTGGAATTATACGTAGGCAAGTGACTGTGTGGTCAATCGGTTGTTGAAGGAAGAAA
Source organism: Boaedon fuliginosus (assembly GCA_027560395.1). Lineage (NCBI taxonomy): Eukaryota > Metazoa > Chordata > Lepidosauria > Squamata > Lamprophiidae > Boaedon > Boaedon fuliginosus. Next base: position 116,411 of record JANHGC010002083.1, on the reverse strand, counting down.
ACGGGGGTTGTGTGGACTACATGTTTTTGTCGGTGGTGGTTGTGAGGAAGTGATTCATGGAGATACGGGTGCGCTACTGTTCCTTGCAGCAGCGGCGCAATTATTTTCATTCCATAGGTGTTTGGCGCTGAAGTCCCCCCAAAGTAGCAAGTGATTTGGGTGTCAATCACCTGGTCAATGGTAATACGTAGCGGTGCGATTATTTCCATTGAACAGGTGATTGGCGGGCACATCGCTTGGTTTGTGGCGACTTCAGCGCCAATCACCTGTGCAATGTAAATGTCGCTGCTCCATTGCGTGCTCATGGAACACCGGTGCAATTATTTACATTGAAGAGGAGATTGGTGCTGAAGTCGCGAGGAAGCAGCAAGTGATTTGGGTACCAATCACCTGTTCAATGGAAATACTTGCGCCGCTGTTCCATAAGCAGGCAACGTAGCAGTGTGATTATTTACAAGGAACAGGTGATGACCCAGAATTGGCTGGGGTTTTTTTTAAATGAATCCTGATCTTCTTCTCTTTGGTCACCCAGCCACCCGCTCCCTCACCTCGTGGCGATGGGAATCCCAGGCGGCGAAGCAAGAAAGGGAGTGGGTGGTCAGGAGAGGAGGTTTCTCTCCCAACCACTCACTCACTCCCTAATGTCAGCGCCTGACATTCCCTCCACCACCTGCCATTCCCTCCACGTGGGCTCATGGGACTTTCCTCTGCGGCCAGGATTCCCCCACCATCAGCAAGGCAGTAAAGTTGCGCCTCATCCCCAGCAGACCCACTGACTCCCTCAATCACCTTGGTGCAAGGGGGGAATCCTAGGCGTGTGTCTGTAGGAGAGTGGAGAGGAGTGAGTAAGGAGACCCACTCACTCCCACCCTCAGCTCAGCATAAGGGATTTCCCTCAGTGTCCAGGATTCCCCCAGCGCCAGCAAGCCAGCAAAATGGCACCTCATTCCCTGGAGACCCACTCAATTCCTCCCTCACCTTATCCTGCACATGCGTAGTGAATTTTTTTGTGGTGGCAACTGTTTGAAAAACCAGACATTTGTCCTGCACATGCGTAGTTCATTTTTTTCTCCATTTTTTGGGGGGTCCCCTTTGCCACCTTTTTAAGGTGAAATAGGGGGCAAAGAATTTGGGGACCCCCCAGTGCTGATTTCGCAAGGCTAATGTGAAATTTGGGGCAGATTGGTGCAGAACTGAATTTTTGTATAGAGCACATACAAACCCACATCTCTCTTTTATATATATAGATATAAATAATAAGATTGTAACTTGCTATATATTTTTAAATTATTATTAACCACTTTGGATGACAATATACAAAGCTGAAATATATGATAATCATTTTCATCATCATCACAAAAAACCTCTACATCTAAACATCTTGCCCTTCTTTCTTTAATTAACAATGTATTTTAGTGAAAAGTTATGTTGAATCTTGAAAGTCTTAAAAATTATGGCATCAGCTTTTTTTCCCCAATTCAATGCCCTCATTGACCTTGGATCTTAAAGCCCCAGAAAGCCTTTCACAAAGTTGGAGTAAAAGAAATGAGCTTACTTTAATTATAGCCCACATTAAAATATTATATCTGTAGAAGTGGACTAACATTTACTAAAATATATGACTTAATAATTTCTTGGTTTTCAAGTTCTTTTATTGATTAATATGGTTACCTCTGAAAATTAATTAATGACCTAAGTCCATCAAACACTGCCCAGCACAAAAAAAGTTAAAAAGAAGCAAAGAATTGATCAAAATTCAATGAAGTCTTATGCAAGAACACACATTACTCAGGTTTCTGACCACTTGTAAGGCCTTGCTTTAAAAACACATTTAAAATTAAAATAAAATATTGGAGCTAAGGTGAGAATATTTTAAGAATAAAACAGATGCAATGACACAAGAATGTCAAACTCCTGATATAAGCTATAGCCCATCATTCATTCAGCAAAGGATCTTGTAAAGTTTCTGATGGGTGCACAGAAGCTTTGGGTTTGGTTTTTTTAAAAGTCACAAATCCTTTGTGAATTAGTTGATTTGGGGCAAATTCATACAGTGTTCTTCTCACATATCTGTAATAATTACCGAGCCTCCTGCACTTGGCAAATTACTTACTCTAACAGCTGCTTTGCCATTCTCTCTTACACAATCGCATCACATTTTTTTTGTTCCTTAAGTGGATTGTGTGAATTCACCTCTTGTAAGGAAAAGGTTGGAGTATAAGAGAAGGCGCTGACACAGTACAAATTATTATAAACGTTTATTTGGGCAAAAGGCAGAGTTAGCTAGAGATCAATCTTTTCTCTAGGGTCCCATCAGCACTCAGTTAAGGAAGAGAGGAAAGATGGAATAATATTTTAGCTTTGAACCCCAAATGGTTTGTACTTACCCAAACACAAGGACTGCAAGAACAAAAGAGCACGGAAAATATTCTTGGCCAAATAAGGAGACTTCATGTTTCCTGAAAGAGAACAGAAATCATTATCATTTGAGCCCTACTGTAGGTAATAGGCCTTCTTAAGGGGCATTCATGCCATCAAATGAAATAAGATCCCATCCCCAAATATATAATAGCCAAAAACTGTCCCCAAAACATATCTAAGTGCAAAAATAAAGCAAAGCCTTGAAGAAAGCTATGTAATTCTTTCTTAAAAGGACATAAGCAGAAGAAAAAATATTCTGTTTGCCCTATTACCTGATTTATACAATAAGTGTATGTACATGACCTCAACTTTGCAACACTAGAATATTGGTTTTTTCCCCTGATATATAATATTGTTGGCTTATTTGCCTCTTGTTCCACACCAGACCCATGGCATGTATTACTCTTCCCTCTCTCCCCTACCTGCACCCATACCACATTCTGTATAGGACTATTGCTAAAGAAAACAACCCTTTCTCATTCTCTACCCAAGTTTTGATTGGGTGATTTACCACATTGCTCTGCCAACTGGTCCTAACCCTGACAGGTCATTGTTACAAGATTCCAATAGAATGTAAGATAAACTAATTGTTTGTTGAAAAGTATAATAATTCCAGAATTTCATAACTGCAGCAAAACAGGCAAGGCAATAGAATGAGCATCACCACCAGCAAATATTAAGATATCTGAACTAATGAAGTTGTGAATAATGAATATTATAATTAAAATTGCAGCTGCAGAACAGATCAGATTAGCCTGCCTTTCAGGCTAGGTACTGCACTGAAGCTGTACTTCTTGTATGTACTTAGTGATGGTAGCAGAAATTCCACCATATAAATCTTGCTGGATAGCCCAAGGCCTGGAGTATAAGGCTTATGTTGACTGTGCATCCTAACAAGGACTTACTCATCTGTTCTGTTTTTGACAGAGCTATCTCCCCTCAAATAGGAGAACATTGTGTTCTTCTGCCCTAGATGCTAAGTAAAATTATACTGAGGTGCTTCATTAGATCCAATCAGTATTCCAATATAAACAGGTTTGCCACTTTTTCATCTATCTCCAGTCATGCAAAAATTTGTGCTTGGCAAGCTCTAAATGTATATAACCTTTCAAAGCAGAATTAGGACAGAGTGCCATGGTGACTTCGTCATTGTAGAGGAGAACCACGTTCATGGTGGCATTACATGAAGATGCATCTCACAAAAGTTTATGTCTGCTGATTCCATGATTTAGGAAGGATCACTGGCCTGATCATCAGCTGCCCTCAAGTCACTGATCCTGAATGACTCAGGGACACAAAATGCATTTAGCAGACCAAGTTCATGCAACAGCAGAAGCTATTTTCCACAATACCCCACCATCTGTTCATAATATTGTCTCTTTTCTATCAAATATAACTATGGTTCACATGTTAATATCTCTGTTACCTTAAAACTAGATTATTGAAATGTTCCCTAGAAATACATTCCCTTAAAATAAAATGGAACATACAATTTAAGCAAAAATGCCGCTATGTCTAATTAATATGATATTGTTTAGCATTTGTTTCCTACTACAGTATATTGTTCTAGCTGTGAATCACTGACAGAACAGTTTATTTTTAATACACATGTTTTTGCCTCTTCTTCCATGCTGTATCAGGTTCCCTGTGGCCAATCAAGGATGCTGCCTCATCATAATCATTTGTCCCATGAGGTTCTTGGACAAAATGTATAGGCTTATTTTCAGCATATACTGAATAGCATTTCTGTGGATTCTTGATACTCACTGAGGTTCAAGGTCAAAAAGCTTTGAAAGTACCATAGGCATTCTTTTAGTGGACTAATTCTCAGAAGCTAGGTAAGATGGAAGAGTTTTCCTAGTATTGAAGAAATTTAATTTCCAAATCAACATTTTTTATCATACTAATTTGAATATCATTTTTTATATTTTGTTTTTAGATGTTTCTTGAACATGGCTGGATTTCTGGATACGCTGAATTAGGATTCTAAATAAAAGAGACATCGTTTTTCATATTCAAGGTATCACAGGAATGTCAAAGTATAAAGAAGGGACAGTAGCACTTTAAAGGGAATTAAAACTGCCTAAAGGAAAACATTATTTCTTTTCAGCAGAGCTTCTACCAAAAAAGAGGGGGGGGGAGAAATCCCAGTGGACTATTTCTAGTAGAAGATACTTTATTCTAACGTGTTCTTACACTCTGAGCACAGCTGTGATATGCTAGGAACTATATTAACATGCAAGCCAACACAAGCATTTTACTATGCCTCCAGGAAAATTGCAGGCATGGATTATTTGAGCATACATTTATAGATACTGGAGGACGGAAGGGAGAACAGAATGAAATATGGCTGCAGAGTGATTTCACTTGTGCCTATGTTGCTTCCTTAGAACCAGCTGAATTAAGAGCAAGAAAACTTGAGTTCTCATCCTGCCTTCAGCACAAAAGCCAACAAAACTGTTCTATTCTAGTGAGGCTGACACCGATTGTTTCTTCATATGGTCAACTGACCATACTTCATACCTGCAATTGACAATAAAGTTACAGTACTATACTGGACAGGTACTACAGCTATTTCAGATCATATTCCAATAACATTACCAGCTAGTACAAGCAACATGAAGATTATCCTTGCACTGCCTACTGCCAGTGAAAATTTCATGTTCTACAAAGACACTGCAAATATAAGGTTCCATCTACCATATGAAAATCTGAATGGTGAAAGATCATGACTTATTTATTCAGAATCCCAAAATGTTGTATACTGTGCTTTTTGCCTATTCTTCCATTCTTAAGAGTCTATCCACATTGAGTTTTACAAGAACAAAAGACTGAAGAATTTTGCTAGAATCTGGCATGGCATGCAGTCCAGGAAATAACCAGGGAGCATTCAATGAATGAAAAGAATTTCAACTGAAAGTTAGGTTAAAGACAACCATAGATAATCGTATGATCAATCAATTCATAGGAATTTATTTACCAGCAAAATATTCATTCCCATTGCAAAAATGCCTGTACTCCAAATCTAGATTTTTGTACGGCACTTCAGATGAGCTGCATATGGCAAACAATGAAAATAAAATCACAGAGCTTACGGCTGAGTTTGATGATGTATTCTACTTTGGAAAACAAGTCAGAATGAGATCATACAGTTACTGGCAACAAAAGTCAGAGAAGATTGCTGCATTTCTGAACTCAACAAGACATTACGCTGTTATTCAGGACCGTGTATCTGTCGCAAGCCAAATGGAAAAAATAACTTTAATGGTTCATTTTCTAACAGCAAATGAAGTGGAAATATCAGAGCAATGGAGATCTCCAGAGAGCATTCTCTCAAATGCCTTTATACCGACGATATTCCAGAAGATGATATGATGAATGTGCTTCTTAAAATGCTAGAAGATAAATAAACTACAATCGATAACATGGGTGTCAAGACTACTACAGCACTGTCCATCTGAAAGAAAAGGACAGATAAATGCAAACACAAATCTGGGAGTTAGGTCTTCATATATATTTTTTTCTTATTCCCTTAACTTGGTGGAGGCTGGCTGCTGAGCTTTTAAAATGTAATTCGATGTGTCCATCTGCATTGATGCATTAATAGAAAACATTGAAGCAACTTCTGAGGCATGATGGGAAAATTGAGTGGGCACAATTAAGCTACCAGGCACCAATTCAGAAGCCAGATGATGCCCAATTGCCATGTTAGATAATGCTTTCACTGTTGATGGGAGAAAAATGATTTTAAAAATGGACTCACTAGAAATACACTTAACTTCACATTTCTAAGCAGTTTAGCTCAAGAACATACAGGTTATACAGCTCAAAACAGCAGCTTTGAGTGCTGTATAATATTTTAAAATTCTTCTTTCAACCTGAGGAAGATCTTCACCAACAACGCAGGGCACCCGGTTCAGTTTTGACATGATAAATGCATGCCAGTGATTCAGATGATAAACTGAAAGATATAATTCAGTCAGATCAACTCCAAAGACTATTTTATACAGAAGTAGGATGAAGACTTTCTTTTGAACTGTGTTTGTTGCTCTGTGAGTTCCTTTAGCATTCCTGTAATAGTAGAGAAGACTACTATGCCAGTAGAAAGACAGCCACTCCAAACTGAGATTAATAAAAACAGATAAATACACAAGAAAACCTAATTAGCCTTCCTGGCATTTCAGTGGCCTGTGGACCTTCAAATCTTTACAAAAAGAAGACACAGAAAATACCTACCAGGATTACTTGCACACATCAGAATGCTAGTCTTTACTGTGCAGATAGGAAAAATGACATTTGCTGTTTATTTAAAATAAAGCAGTGAAAATAAAATGCTGTGGACATAGAATAAACAGTAAGATCTTTCTTTTCAGCTGCTCTTGCAAAGCTACTACATGACAGCTTGGGCTATGACTACTTTTAGGATTTCAGCTGGGATGCGACAACTGAGCATACATCAATTTCCTTTTAAAAATGTTGTCAACCTCTTTAATTATGAACATTTACCTACTTATCTAAGGAGTCCTGTGCTACAGTGGTGCAGACTTCAGTCCATCATGCTATTTTTATTTTCATTCTACCTCCGCGTCCATACTTTTCAATGTTCTAAACTTCTACTTTAAGGCTTCTTTTGAATATTTCAGTTTCCTAGGCACTAGGTCTATGGAAAAGGTACCGACGCTGGGAAAAAAATGGAAGAAAAGAGAAGAAGGTGGACAGACACAGTTATAGTGGTGATGAATGCATCATTACACCTAAAAGACCAGAACAGATCATCAGGGGGGAAATGTATGTGGTCGCTAACGGTTGACATTGACTTGATAAACACAGTCAAAATGTAAAAGAAAATTCAAAAGCCCAAGCAACTGTCGTTTAAAATAGAACTCAGGGAGGCCTGAGCCTCAGGAACCCATTTGTTCAATTTATCTCCTCATTACTTCTGGGAATACTCATTCTGCCTAAACCCTTCTGTCTGTTTGGGGGTTTTTATAATCCTTTTAAAAATGCCAACCCAGCAGTGCATTTTTCTAACACTCTAAATACTAACAAGACAAGCGTCTCTTCAACGTAACAGGAACTTCTTCAAGGAGAGCTCAACTCACTAAAGAGTTGACTAGGCAAGTTGAGCAAAAGCACTCTTTTTGTATAAGATCATTTTTAAAATACTACGGTTGGACAAAACACAAACGTGTGGACTCATTCAAAGAGACAGTTGACTTTATTTTTTAAACAAAAATATCTGAGAGGCGCGCAAACCTGAAGCCATGGTTACCAACTGCAAGGAAATACTCTCTTATCATGTTTGGTGGGGGGGGGGTTACTTCTCAACTGAATACTAAAACACCAGCAGGATCAGATATAATAGAGATCTGCTTACTAGGGTGTTCAATTACATCTGTCTGAAGCCTTTACTGTATTCTCTTTCTACATTCAACAGTCTGCTATCAACTGCCAGTCTCTCTACCACATATAATAAATACTTGTCTTAAAATTATAGATGCATAATGTATTGTTATATAGAATATCTTTGTTTTTACATAGGTTGGGTTTAGTAGTAGGTGGCAATTTGGTAACCAATTGATTATATCCTTAACTTATTTGATTGAAGTCTACCAAGTTCTAAAATACTGACAAACAATAGCCAAGGAGTGTCTGATAATTGGAGGTGGGGGGGGGGGGCACGGGAGAAATGCCTAAATAAATAATACAATTGCTCACTATTGCATTAGATTTAATTAGACTTAATAAAGGTCTAATTGTACCATTAATAACTAATGCATCTTTAAAATATTAGAGATTGAAAATATGAATGAGATGAACATGAAGAAAATTTGTAAATAGGTACATTTTGGAGAACTTTAAAACATGAAGCAGAATATTCAAAGAATTCACCAGTGCTGCCCTTTTAAAAATAATATCACGGCGTTGATTAAAATATTAAGCAATTTTAGTTGTGTTGTTGGAATTGTTTATCTTTTGATAACTATAGAGCCTGTTGCTCAGTTATTTTTCACCAGTCTTAAAACTGGGTAATAAGAAATTTCAATAAGAAATGGAAAAATAAGGTTTAGGGTAAATACTTTCATTTGGGCATGAATGATATTCAAATCATAATTCTTAAAAATAACAGATAAATATATAGAATAATCAGAAGCAAAATTGATATTGACAAATGTGTTTTTCTTCCTCGCAGTGGGTGGTTTATTTTAATTTAATGGGTTTTGTATTTTCTGAGCTTTCAGATTCCATGATGAAGAGCTGCCTGCACTGGAATTACAAAGTACTTTGGAATATTGTAATTTTATGGCTCATTTTGTAAAGACTGTTGAAAATGAGATTTGTTCCATGAAGAATCTCCCCATCCTACCCCCAGTGCTCAGGGTGATTAAAAATGGTTCCTTAATAAATAGGGTTTATTGGCATTTTATTTAGAGAATAAACATGATATTATAGCATCTAGCTATTGTGGAATGGTAATAATAGGACAGATAGGCAACGGCCATTCAAAATCTTTAAAGTTGTTATCAGAATAAAACTAGAGCAACAAAGACGATTAGGGGTCTGGAGACTAAACTATGTGATGAATGATTGGTATGTCTAGATGCTTGCTGTTAGTGCTCATACACAATCAAGGACTCAGACAAAAAGAAGAACTAGGGGTGACATGATAGCAGTTTCCAATACCTGGGGTGGGGGGGCTGCCACAAAGAAGAGAGGGTCAACCTATAATTCAAAGCACCTGAAGGCAGGACAAAAAGCAATAGATGAAAACTAATCAAGGAGAAAACCAACCTAGAACTAAGAAGAAATTTCCTGTCAGTTGGAACAATTAACCAGTGGAGCAGCTTGCCTCCAGAAGTTGCAGGAGCTCCATCACTGGAAGTTTTTAAGAAGAAATTGGACAGCCATTTGTCTAGAATGATATAGGGTCTCCTGCTTGGACAGGGGGTTGGACTAGAAGACCTCCAAGGAAGGCAACACATTATTACTACATCCTCTTACATGCAGGAGATCCTTACAACTAATATCCAACATCAGAGCTGGAAGTATGGATATAAGCTTCCAGTTGAAGTAATTAAAAGTAGGAGAATAGAAGGAATGAACAAAATGTACAGTACTCTCCATTTCAGGGTACCTCATATATTCAGTTAAATGGGCTTAATGGCTCAGGTGGTATTTCTGTTGTCACATGTACAAACCCCCATATAGATAGTTAGATCAATGCATGAAATATATATTGTGAAAATAATCAAGTCTGGAGATTCAGTCAAAGTTAATTCAGTGGAATTTTGTACTAAATTAGAAAGTTAATGCCTCCAAATCACGTTATTTAATTCTGGACATTTCAACCCTGAGAGTTTTTTTCTTGAATCTTCTCTCAAAACATTATATTTATCATTCTCAATTACCCTGAAGTCGATCATAAATTTAAAAGAGTCGCTTGATAGTTAGAAGGCCAGCATATAAATTTAATATATTTTTTTTTAAAAATAAATATTTTTCACAAATAGATTTGGGAGATACTTGGTAACAATTCCCCCCATGTGCATATAGTCATTCAGGCACTGCAGGAAGCTCCATCAGCAAATGTAAGTCTCACTGGGAACTCAGTTTTCAATTTCAAATTTCGAAGACATCATCTCTAAGCCAGAAGCTTCTTGTTTGATTCCAAATACAGAAAGAAATAGCATTTAGTCATTTCTCAGGCTCTCAAAGAAATGTGCAAGTCTGAGTTAAGGAATCAAGGATTGTATATGAGCACCAAGTAGCAAGCAATGCAAATGTAAGAAATTGGAAGAATATTAACTTTTAAGTACAGTTAATAGGGCTGTGGAAATCCTCCAAAAGAGATCCTTTTAAAGGCATGGCGGTACTTTCCAAAGCACCTGTTTCCTATCTGTTGAAGTCAAAATATCTTTTTTTCAGGTTTCTAAGGTTGTATGAGAGTTACTACTGACCATTTCCAAACTCATGAGTATATTCACCATTTTTCTTCTGACATAAACATTTACCTCCTCACATAAAGTTTCAGCAATTACGGTATTACTATCTCTAAAGAAAACTGCACTATGGCACATTATGGTAGTATCTTTAGCTTGGAGATCAGCCGAACACTTCTTAAATACTAGTGCCAAATTATTTGAGTGCTAAAGGTAACAAGAGAGGTTGGCTTATGAGGCCAAGGTAAGTTAATTGTACATATTTGCAATGCATTGATTACACCAGCTTGCATTTTACCTTCTAATGACTTTTGTACATGAGAGGGACAAAATAACTGGATTCTTGCAGTTTATTTCTTATACGTTATCACTATGCAGACAGAGTTAAAAACCTGTGAATCCTTTCCTCAGGAGAGTTCATCATTACATTTTAATTGAGACCATGAAGCCACTCCGGTCAAACAAGCTTATAATTATGGCAGTGTTGTACTGGATTTAATATGTGTATGATTAAAATGCTCTTCATGAATTCAAAGTCAAGAAAGTTATTAACAGACATAACTTAAGAATGATTCCTATATTGTATTAAGGTAGAAAACAGACATAGACAGGCATAGAAATTTAATGAATAAATAAAATAGACAGTAAAAATTGCATGACAAAAGTACTGAGAATCAGCAGAGCAAACATTTAGTAGCTAAATTTTATTTTCCCACTAATACCTAAGAAGAAATCACACTAATTAAAATTTACTAATTTCACTGACATTCTACTTTTTTTGCTTTCCCAGTATCACTTGATGGTAGAAACTCACACTCAACAAATTAGAAAAAGAACAATGGTAATGTGATAGAACATATACACTTCCTGATATATTTGCTATTATAACATTTAAGAGTGATTACTCTTAAAACACAGCCTCCAAATCTTTTTAAAAGAACAATAATATTACTGTTGACTCTTTATGCATAACATAATATTCTTTCTACCAACTAAACTATTTTCAATCACACAGATCTTTGTGTAATTTTGGAATTAACAATAAAAAGGAGGAGGAGTCATGGTGGCACAGTGGTTTGAATGCAGTATTGTATGGTAACTCTGCCCACTGCCAGGAGTTCAATCCTGACTGGCTGAAGGTTGACTCAGCCTTCCAACCTTCTGAGGTTGGTAAATTGAAGATCCAGATTGTTGGGGCAATGAACTGACATTGTAAACCTCTCAGAGAGTGCTGTAAAGACTATGGAGCAGTATATAAATCTAAGTGCTATTGCTAAAACTGTGTGGCACTTTGAGCAACAAATGTTTAAAAAGATTAGGTTTTTTAGTTTTAGCTATAAAAACATTGCCATCACTCTGCTAAACAATTAATTCCCACAACACTGACAAATTATTTACTAAGACTGTATTACTATTACTCTTCTCACCCTTCCTAGTACCTACCTCATCCCACGTATGACCCAACGTATGACGTTGTATCTTTACTATTTATATTGTTAATTTTTTCCTAGTATGATGTGATTGCTTATTGGTATCCTGCAACTATCACTTAGTGTTGTATCTCATGATCCTTGCCTAACGTACCCTATTATTATTATTTTCCTCTAGGTTCACTGAGAACATATGCACCAAAGACAAATTCTTTGTGTGCCCAATCACTTGGGCTTGCCCAATCGCTTGGGCAATAAAGAATTCTATTCTATTCTATTCTATTCTATTCTAGTCATGGGGGTACCTCAGTACTGTCATGTCACACCATTCCTGCATGGTTTGCATTGGCTTCCAGTTGTCTTCTGGGTGCAATTCAAGGTGCTGGTAATGACCTTGAAAGCCCTACATGGCTTAGGACTACAGTACTTGCGAGACCACCTTCTGCCACCTCCCATCGGCCGACTCGGTCCCACAGAGTCAGCCTCCTCATGGTGCCTTTGGCCAGGCAGTGCTGGCTGGTGACCCCCAGGGGGAGAGCCTTCTCTGTGGGAGCACCTACCCTCTAGAATGGTCTGCCGCCCAAGCTTTGGATTATCCCCAACCTTCGATCCTTTCGCCGCGCCTTGAAGACTTGGCTCTTTCAATGAGCCGGTCTGGGATGAGTCCACTGTTAGTTTAATAATTAATTTGAATTTTAACAGTAAATTTTTAAATTTGGTACTCCCACTTTTAAAATTATTCAGTGGATTTAAATTATTTAATAGAATTTTAAAATTTTGTATTCGTATTGTATGTTTTTTTGTTGTTGTGAGCTGCCCTGAGTCCCTAGGGAGAAGGCTGGCATATAAATCCAATAAAATAAATAAATAAATAAATATTCTATTTGACATTTCCTAAACATTATAGAATACTTGACTCTGCTCACAAAGTAGTTGAGATCTCAATTCTTTCACAGCATTTCATAGATTATGCTCACATATAATTGGTGTTCTGGATAGAAATATTGAACATGAATGCAATATTTGTACTTTTCCTGAAGATTATATGTGCATGTATATAGGTGTAATACCAAATATATTTTGGCATATTACTCAAATTTTAAAATACTCTTAATAATTTGTTAATTATACATTAACAAATCTTTTAATAATGACCAAATATGTATCTTCATGAATTCACTCTAATCATCATACATGCCCCAAACAAATGAGACACATAGAGTACACAGGGGATTCCAGATAGCATACAAAGATTAAAATATGGAACCACAACATACAACAACAAAAGCTCAAGGATAAAACAATATCCCAACTCTCCCAAACAAGCAATCGTATCAGTAGCAGCAGAGCGCACCTTGCCTCCTATTCCAATTGCTGACTGAAACACCCATGTCTTCAGATCTTCACAAAAGTCTAACAAGGTCACAATCATCTAAACAGCCAGTGAGAAATTGTTCCACAGGGCAAGGGTTGTCACTATGAAGGCCCAATGCCAGAAAATGGAAACACAGAATATGCCCTCTCTGCTACATTGGGTGAGTTGAGAGAAAAAGAGTCCCACAAATTTTAGCTGGGGAAATCAGTAATCCAACTCAATTTTCAAAATAAAAGTAAAATGCTATTTAAATGAAGCCCCAAAATACTAATTATAAGGCAGACAAACCCATGTGCTAAAGTTAGGAGATTGCCTTACAGATTTAAACATTGCTTTGTTTAGAGTTTTGTTGTTTTAATCTGCCTGCACTATTAAGAATAAGGAGAAGGATTCAACTGAGAAACATTGGCTTTAAGGAAAATAATAAAGAAGCAAAAGACCTAAGAATTAGGACAACATAGTAAAGCAAGTGTTTATATGGATATTGGAAAGGGGCTTTGGAAATACAACGTTTTCTGCTGATGGACAGTTCTCATTGCCAAAATGAAGAATCAAGAACAGACTTTACTATTAAGGGGATTGTGTAGCAATGTGGGAAATGCCTAATTCAGAGAAAAAAATATATTCCTTAAAACAATCAGTGGAGTTCAAACATTACCTTTCCTAGTGATCCATTCAACCCAATTAAGGAGTAGCTGGAGGACAAAGGTGCCCTGAGCCTACGCTTCAAAAGAACAACAAAAAGTTCCATCTGGATGAACACATCAATGCAGAGCTCTGGACCTGAGATTGTACAACTGCAATCTTTTTCACTTCTCTATAAGCTTTAGGCATTTTCCCTATTTTATCCTAGAAATCTTCTTGTGATAATTCTACATAATTTAAAATGTTTGGATTCCATATTATAACTGCAATGTCTCCTTTGCTTACTTTTAATTTTGAAAGTAGAGTCATGGGATTTGGGCAGCATATAAATTTAATAAACTATGAATGGTTGCACAGTCAGCCAGATAATCATCTTTTCATTACCCCTTATAGATAAAGTATGATTCCTGATTATCTTGCTAAATTCCAAATATGGATATCTAGCCAAGGACAACAACATATGCACCTTTGACAAATAACAATCATTCTAAATTAATATGGACAACCCTACAAATTTCTGTCTAAAATCTGGCAATAGGTCAGAGCCAAATCAAGTGAGACAGAATTCCAGTGCATAAATGCATTTCACAGAGCAAGTCAACTATAACTCAACTTTATTGAAAATCCCCAATTGTCCATTATATACAGAACCAAATTTTATGTTGTATTAGTCCAATTTTATATCAAAAAGAGGCTAGTTTGCTGTTTAAAACAACATGAAATTGATATTTAAAAACAAATCATTATTTGGTTATTATCATCTATCAATTTTGAGATAAGGTATTAATTTAGAAATCACTGGTTTCAGGCTGTATTTCCAATAACTTCAATAATTCACCCTTTCAGAGACAGCAATGAAACTAGAAAGGAGTGTGTAAGTTGAATAAATTGCCAAGAAGCATTTGACAAAAATCAAATTCAATTTTAAGTTGTACAGAAGTTTTAAGAAGTGCTTCAGTAAAATTAAACTGGATTGTGATTATATTAATCTCCCCCCCAAAAAAAGAACTGATGTAAAATCATATTAAAGACACTTTCCTTTCAAGAAAATTGCTTGCAAGATGTTAACGGTAATGATTTCAGCACTCCAAGGAAGGACAGCTCCTACTGCATTCCACTTTAACATCAAGATTACCCTATTTTACTAATTGTTGAAAAGCTTGCAATCCAGTAATAATTTAAGTCCCAGAAAGATAAGCAAAAACTTTTAATTAGCTTGTTTATTGAGTTATCAAATTTACATGGCTGCCCATCTCAT
The DNA here is from genome assembly GCA_027560395.1 of Boaedon fuliginosus. NCBI lineage: Eukaryota > Metazoa > Chordata > Lepidosauria > Squamata > Lamprophiidae > Boaedon > Boaedon fuliginosus. The sequence goes on along the minus strand of JANHGC010002083.1, from coordinate 101,342 downwards.
AAAAAGCTTTACTGTTACTCTTAATAATACTTACTACTTTAGCATATTATAACATATTAGAACTAAGACAGACAGACAGACAGACAAAACATTGTTTATTATTCCAGGATATAATAATGTAATAAATTATAGCTTATATATGGAACAGCACTTCTTTAAAGATTTAACTACATGTAAGCAGCACATGCAAAGATGTCATGGGAACTAACATCAATGTTCATCACAGTCTAACTGCTTTTGAGAAAAATGAATATAGCACAGCAAGGCTTTCAATTTAAAGAAGCAAAAATTAAAAGGACAATGTCCTTTTCTTCAAAGATTAATCTTTCTGCTACTGAAGTGAATAATTCTTTTGCTGAATACCTGAGTTTTACAAACTGGTGTGACAATTTAATTTCAGTACTTAATTGTGAAAGGCAAGATTTTCAGATTTTTTTTATTTTAAAAAGATAGAATTGCTTATTGATTTAAGAACAGTAAACCAGGAAGTGCTAATTATTAATTAATCAGGATTAAAAATTTATACATTTATTTATTTTAGCTAATTTATGTAGCCATTAAAATTAAATATGTTACTCTGGGTGATAACATAGTACACAATACTGTACCATTTTACAAAGCCAAAACAGAAAAAGGTAAAACAGTTAAAAATATTCATAATTGTATAATCAATGAACCTCATAATCAACTCATTACACCTAACCACATACATCCTGGTTTCAAAAATATCCTGGCCCTGATGCCTGAGAGAAAACCTGTTCATACTCTCTGGGCAGGCTAATAGAATCAGGGCCATCCAGAAACTGTCAGGGCCATTGATGGAAACTTTCTATGCCTTCTTAAGTGGTCTACTAATTAATTAATAGCAACAGCCTGACCCTAGCTCTTCATAAGACGAACCCTGGCTGAATGCTGCCAATATTTCCACTCGAGACCTACTTTGTCTGCATTATTTTTAATCTGCTTTAGTTTCCTCTTTTAGTGTTCAGGAAACTTTAACTGGGCTTTTTCTTCCACTAGCATACCAGTTGGTCTAACACAGGAAGTAAATCACAGTAATTCTTAAACTTTATTATTTTAGTAAGACCTGGCATTCAGTTCGGCTGCTCTGTTATTTCTAACCTGTCATTCTCTTTAGCTACAATCAAGTTTTCTACTATGAACAACAGCCAGAGCAGCTGAGGTCTAAATCACATCTTTATTCCAGTGACAACAGATGCTTTTAAAGGGAAAGTGACTCTTTCTCACTCTGCCTTAGGGGAAATTTCTGTGACATGAGTTTTTTTTTAACCTGATCATAGATCACTAGCCAGAGGCACATAAAAATTTATTTATTTATTTGTTTGTTTATTTGTTTGTTTGTTTGTTTAGATTTATAGGCCGCCCAACTCCCATAGGACTGGTTTAAAATACAAAATTGCTGCAAATCTAAAAATAAATTAATTAAAACATTAAAACATTTACAACATTAAAACATCAAAACATAAAATCTAACAGGCATATTAATACATCCATTCAGGGGAAATTTCAATTGTCCCAGGCCTGCTGGTACACCCAGGTCTTAATGGCCCGGTGGAAGGCTAATAGGCTAGGGATAGACCAGGGAAGCTGGTTCCAGAGGGTTGGTGCAGCCACAGAGAAGGCCCTTCCCTGAGGGCCCACCAGATGGCATTGCTTGGCTGACAGAACCCATAGGAGGCCAACTCTGTGGGATCTAACAGGGTGCTGGGAGGTGTAGGGTGGGAGAAGGTGGTCCCGAAGGTACCCTGGGTCCTAAGCCATGTAGGGCTTCAAAGGTCATTACCAACACCTTGAATTGCACTTGGAAAGCTACTGGAAGCCAGTGCAGCTTGCGGAGGACAGGTGATATATGGGCGTACTGAGGTACATCCATGATCACTCATGCAGCTGCATTCTGGACCAATTGTAGCTTCCGAATGTTTTTCAAGGGTAGCCCCATGTAGAGCACATTGCAGTAATCTAACCTTGAGGTGATGAGGGCATGAGTGATTGTGAGGAGAGCTTCTTGGTCTAAGAAGGGGCTCAACTGATGCACTAGGTGCACATGTGCAAAAGTTCCCCTAGCCACAGCCGCCAAATGATGTTCCAATTGCAGCTGCGGATCCAGGAGAACTCCGAAGTTGCGCACCCATTCTAAGGGGGTCAATCTCTCCCCCTCCAGAGTTAAAGATAGGTAATCAACTGGACCACATGGAGTCAATACCCAAAGCCACTCAGTCTTGTCAGGGTTGAGTCTGAGTCTATTGGTCCCCATCCAGATCCTCACAGGCATCGGGACATCACCTCAACAGCAATGAGGGTTCTCACATTTTTAATAGGAATATCAAAAGACATTGTTCTGCTGAATTTCCCTCTTGTACACAGCTCTTAAATAGCTCTGTAAAATATAATATATTTTGGTCTCCCTAAAATTGTAACCCTCAATGAGCAACAGTATTTTTCTGGCCAGGATTAGGCTGAAATGAAATGAAGAATCCCAAAATTCTAGGCCAGGGGTGTCAAACTCATGTCATCATGGCGGCATCATGTGATGTATTGGGACTTATTTTTCCCTTCGCTAAATCAGGCATGGGGGTGGTCGGAGCATGACGCATCTGGCCCGTGGGCCAGGAGGTAGACAGCCCTGGTCTAGACTAATCTAGACCAGGGAAGAAATTCCAGAAAAGAGTAACAGCCTGTTTTTGTTTTACTTCCCTGAAAACTGCATTCACAAGGAGTCAAGTATAACTTGGAGACTTTATTTTGATCTGATGCAATTATCTAAATAAATGAACATCTTGTATTATATGCTGACCAGATACGAAACAACTGGGCTGAATCTCCCTAAAGGCTATCCTTCTCTTCCCACCCACACTAATCAAGACTTTACAGGAAACTCAAAAGTGGAACACAAAGACAATAGCAACCACCAGCTCATGTCCCTTGGCTATTAATATTGAGGTGCTTTGTCTCACATCTACTGTGGGAAATATACAACCATTATGACTACCGGTAGCAGCCAATCTGCTGGTCTGCATATTTGTTAAAAATTAATCAATGGGTAGTTGTTAACTATATTTTGTACAAAATATCCCAAATTAATTAAATGCTATATGAAAAAATGTATGTTTTAATACTTTGAACCTATTTTATTGGATGACCGCAGCATTAAGAGATAAATTAATCCTTACCCTTTCTCCACACCATTCACTGATTCACTGTCTTCCCTACACACACAGGTGTGTGTGTGTGTGTGTGTGTGTGTGTGTGTGTGTGTGTGTGTTAGGGGGAGATGTGGTGTTTGGTTTTAATGGTTGTTGTTAGTCAGACTGTCTTGATTTATTTCCATGGTTTTAATTGTTTAATTGTTTAATTATTATATTTTGTAAACTGGCCAGTTTAATATAGGTAGCTATATTAAATCTAATAATAATAAAACAGACAAGCACCTGCCACATTATATTCCAGACTTAATAATTACCAATAAGAAAGACAAAAAATATCTGGATATTGGTCATGGTGCTACCTGGAGACAGCAGAAGAGAGGAGAAAGAACTGTAGATAATTACATTATACAGAGACTTGCAAATAGAAGTAGAATGACTGTGGCAAAAGAAAGTGATAATTAATAGGCACCTTTGGTATAATCTGAAAACACCTGGGGCAGCCCTTGCACACCATCAGTATTGAAAAAATCACCACTAATCACCATCAATTGCAAAAGGCAGCTTTACTTGGAACAGCTTACCAACCTGTGGCAATACCTTTAACATGATCAAACAACAATACCTGCCTGTCCCATGTCCTTGGGAAGTTCTTGATAGGTGGATAAAAGTGCCAAATCCCATCAAAACATTTATGCTATTGACAGTATGAAAACAATCAGCAACGCTGTCATCATTAGTCATTAGTTGTCTAAGCCAACCTGTATGTCACCTCATAATGTTGTTACAGGCAACCTGGTCAACTGATATATAGGCTTTTGCCCAAGTAGCAATGGGTCATGTTGTAGGTAGACACATTTTTCCCATTATTATTTTAACAAACAACTTACAGTGAGGGAAATAAGTATATGATCCCCTGCTGATTTTGTCCATTGGCCCTCTGACAAAGAAATGACCAGGCCATAATTGTAATGGTAGGTTTATTGTAGCTGTGAGAGACAGAATAACAACA
>JANHGC010002083.1:68013-78896 GCA_027560395.1 Boaedon fuliginosus | reverse complement strand
GCAATTATTGCCACTCCCCCACCCCTGCCCTGGGGTCGCGACTTGTGCATCACCTGAAACCCGGGGGGGCACATTTCGACGAGGGGGACACCCCCCTCTGGCCCCAACCAGGTCTCGGTGATGCACGCCAGGTCGGCCCTCTCATCCAGAATTAAATCCTGCTTATGCAGAAGAATGGATTCTTAAGGGTTTATAATCTTCCTAAGGGATACTTTGAACACAAATGTTGGAGAGTCTAAACAATACAATTCCAAAATGTGAATAAAATAATTCTGTTTTAAAATCAGACGTTTAGAATCATGATACTGTTTCCTCAGTTCTTCCCCCATTTTTCTTCCAGATTTGAATGAAGCATTGCATTTAAAAGAAAATGACAATTCACTTCAGGCATTCAGCAATTAATGTAATTAATTGTGCTTGAGAAAAAAGTGACAGCACTATTAAGATTATGTTTTTAATAGCTATTTGAAATAATGTATTTTTATAATGAAAATTAAAGAGTTCACTATGTCAGAAACACATTGCCTTGGAATGGTATTACATGCTATATGGGGTTTATTGTAGCAAGTGAAAACATAGCAAAGCAATAACCACATTATTTCCTTCTTTTGCTAAGATGGTTGTCAGGATGCAATGGGGCTTGGAATTGGAAGACAATATTGTAATTTGTTACTACCTTGACAGTACTTTGGCAGTTTTGCAAGGCATAAAGTTTCAGTAGTCATTATATCTATATTTGGATGGAAAACTCAGACTGGTTAGAGAATGAGATGTGTAATGTTGGAAGCGATAATTATGGCCACTGAATCCAGCCAGCTGTTCAGTGCAGAAATCCAAGTACAAGAATCCATGTCAGATAACTCTCTAACTACTACTTGAATAAAAACAGTGAAGGGAAGTATCCAACCTTTTCAGGTAGGTAGTAGTTCATCACATAAATATTATTTGTGAGAACAAGGCTTCAGTATCTATAAGCAGACTCATCAGTAGTGCTCCTTCCAATTAATTAGAACAACAGAAATCCAGACTGACATATGTAGCAGTGAAATTAACATAATCCCTCAGCCACCATAACAAATGAATGTGTTCAACTTTCATGGTCCAGATCTGATGTTGTTGTATGCAGAATGTTTACCAGAGCATGCAGAATACAAATGTACACCAAGCCAATGGAATGGGTATATTCTTTTAGGGTGTGGGGAACTCAATTTTCAAAATGACTATAATTTAATGAAACTGAATTCCAATTCGGTTGCTTCAAATTGAATTTTTGTTTGACTCTTGATAGCATTACAGTGATTGTAAGATACATTATGGACTGTCATAAGATAATTAAAGGCTTTGTTATATAGCTGGTAGACACTGGAATGAGATCAGAGGAAATGATAGTAATACTAACTCAAACATTCTTTCTTTCCCCCTTCTGCCTTTCTGGCAATGATCCTAAGAAGATTTGAACACAGCAATGTTATTCTTTAAGCCATGAAATTAGATATACCATGCTGTGGTACTTCCTCAGCAGCTTTCCATTATCCTTATCTTTTATTTAGGACACTGAGCCAGGTTGAGAAAAGGTTTAGAGATAGGCAGTATCAGAGGTATCTACCCAGGTCACAGAGAGTAGAATGTGTGAGTCCAATCTTGTTTGTGTAGTTATCTTGCAAGCAAGTGGGTGGGTGGCTTCTGTCGAGGAAATTCTGTGTGATGGTAGATGAATTGTGATGACACTTCTAGTGAAATGAGGCACTTGAGACTACACAGGTAAAGTAAACTTATTTAATAATAAAATAAAGAAATAAACAGTAAAAACAAAATATATAGTCCATAGGTATAGATGCAGACATGCCATGCTTGTCTGCCCTGATCAAAGCATCATAGTGTCAAAGGTGAAGATGGAGGATGGAGGAGAGTTCCAGGTGGAGAAAGCTCCTCCTCTTCCTGTGGAAAGTAAGGCAGGAAAATCTGGGTACTCCCACATCTGATCAGGTTACAGTCAGCCAGGGCCAGCATATGTTAACAATTCTTTAACAGCCGGTTCTATTTCCAATCTTTTAGCATTTTGGAATTATGGTGGAAGCCCTGAATATTTGTCTAAGAAGGAAGAAACCAAAAGCCTGAAATGAAGACATGTTCCAGGAAATAGGGACAAGTATTGGTACACTTAAAGGTTTATTATCAGGAGAGGAAAACTGAAAATAAAAATGTAGGACAATGCCCCAGTATTTCACTTTCTAAAAATGAATCACTTTTTCTCAAATTTAAAATCTCGTGAGATTCTCTAGAATCAAACACATTAGTGCTCTAAAATAGAAATTCCAGGAGATCTTGCTTTTATTCTCTTGCTAGTAATGACTTATATAGAGAACATTCAGATACACTTTTCTTCCTCTCATTCACTTACATACTATAGTCTGAAAGACAAAGAATTACAGCAAGATTAGCGAACTTCATTGCCAAAAAATAAAACACTCTTTCCCAAATTTTAAATCAGTGTGTACTCTTTCACTATTTTAACAAAAGCTCAAAATTTCCAATAAAATCCAAAAATAAAAACAATGAAAGTTTTGGCATTAAGAACATAACCTCTCTCTCAAAAGTCTTTCAAAGATTGTGTTCTTTTTAACACAAAGTCTACAATAAACAAGGGAACATTCAAATAAGCAGCTTTCATTTGTCTATATTTCTAAACTTCATAGTAAAACCTCTGAACTGTATAACACAATAGAATCATAGAATTGAAAGGAGTCATTGATGCTACTGAGTTCACATTATTCCAGATTCAAACATCCCCATCAGAAGGCTGTTTGGCCTCTGTTTAAACTGATCCAGTCAAGAAGAATCAAGAACAGGTTCTAACATCTGTTTGTTGTTACTACACATGTGCAACATGCAGAAATCATACTGATTTAACAGAAATGTGTGGGAAGGACAATGGGAGCTTAGGGCACTGGCCATGGCATAGAGCCCTCAAGGAGAACTAGAGAAGAGAAAACACTAAGGAGATTGAGCAGTTGATATGCTGGTTGGGTATGCTACTTTTGAAGCTAAAGTGTAGATACTGCTGTTTTCCTTGGCTTCAAGCCTGGTACATCCAGACTTGTCTACATGCCCTTCTGTTTTCCCAACTTTTTGTTTATTTTTCCTTAACCAACACATCAGTATATTTATGGCAGGAAAAGGAAAGTCCTAAGAAAATTGAGGTAGCAAACCAACTAGCTAGATATGCCATACTTGAAACTAGTACTTTTTCAAATGGTTTGGTAAAATCAAAATAAGATATGCTTACAATATTCTTAAAATTACTTGATCAAAAAATAACAGTAAAGGATCATTTTTAACTATTCCACATCAAATAATGCATTGTTTTAAAGGTGCTTCATATCAATTTATTTATGATGTCTCCTAGATATCACCTGATGTCTTCCATGACCTCAGAATCAGACTGGTTGGTCAACTTAATAGTTTCCTTGATCTTCCTTTTTTCCTCTTTTTGAAGATAGGAAGATCTTCTAGAACTTTTTCTTCTAGTCATTTGGCACTTCATCAATTCTCCAGGATTTTGGTAAACATAATATTAAGGCCATTAGACTGTTGCTTTAGCACACTAGGATGAATAAATTTTGTTTTAGCTGTTTTCCTAGTGTTTTAATGCTTTAATTTCTGTTATTAATAAACATTTTAGATATTTATTGTTTTAGCCTTATATGCTATCCAGAGTAACAGAATGATAGAGTTGGAAGAGATCATGGAGGTCTTCTAGTCCAACTCCTTGCTCAAGGAGGAGATCCTATACCATTCCAGACAAATAGCTGTCCAGTCTCTTCTTAAAAGCCTTCAGTAATGAAGCACAACTTCTGAAGTCAAGTTGTTCCATTGGTTAATTGTTCTGTTAGGAAATTTCTAATCAGTTCTCGATTGTTCCTCTCCTTGATTAGTTTCCATCCATTGTTTCTTTTCTTGCCTTCTGGTGCTTTGGAAAATAGGTTGAACCCCCTTCTTCTTTGTGGCAGCCCCTCCAATATTGAAATACTACTATCATGTCACCCCTAGTCCTTCTTTTCACTGGACTAGACATACCTAATTTCTTCATTTATTTTAACCTTCAAGCCCCTAATCATCTTTGTTGCTCTTCTCTGTACTCTTTCTAGTGTCTTAATATCAACAAGCCTTATAAAATGGTACTAATATTTCACACGAACTTGATTCTACCCAACTGTTAATGCAACCTAGGATTTCATTGGCTTTTGTTGTTTCACCTGGCTAATGTTTTTGGACCCAAACATGATGGGAGTCCCAAGGTAAGGAGGATCATGTCCTCATGGTCAGCTGAATCCACCCATTTTTAATAACCAGAACACCCAAGTCTTGTTCATATTCCCAGGTCCTTTGAAAAATACACAAAGAGATGCGCTAATCCTATTGGGCTTGAGATACCCAAAAGCAATAACCCACCGGTTCCTTCACATGAAATAATTTGGGGGAGAATGCGGGATCCAGGGTCTAAGTGAGATGGTTCTGCTTAGCATACAGAATTCAGAGGAGAGGAAAGACTTCCTTGTTTCAACTGGGCAATCGGAAGGTGATTTTAAAAAAGAGGGGTTTTTTTCTCTCTTGCCATTGTCAATCTGGCAGCTTTTATGGGCCCTCGCTTATCCTTTCATATGATGTTATCCAAGAAAAAGCCACTATGCTCAGTAAACACTTTTTTCGCAGCAATTAAATGCAGTTTGCTGGAAAATAGCAGGTTCTACCCTATTGAATGCATTATAGCCCTGGAGTTTCTGGAGGGACAGATGGTGGTAACAATATTGTGGTTGCCATATTTGCATTCATATGAAATATAGTTTTCAATAGAGAGCCAGTTTGATATAATACTTAAGGCATCAGGCTAGAAATCGGAACACTTTAGGACACCTTAGACACAAAGCCAGCCGGGTGACCTTGGGCCCGTCTCTTTCAGCCCTAGAAAGGAGGTAATGCCAACCCCCTTCTGAAAGACTGTGCCAAGAACACTGCAGGGGCTCGTCCGGGCAGATGCCAAGACTCAAAACTGACTTGAAGGAACTTATTTTCTTTCTTTCTTTTTCTTTTAAAAGACCCACTGCATTCAACATTGGGTGTGGTGGATTAAATTCTGAATCCATTAGTGTGTCTATGCATGTGCATTTGACATTTCTGCAATCTGATCCTGCAAAAAATATTTTAATGTTATCTATCTATCTATCTATCTATCTATCTATCTATCTATCTATCTATCTATCTATCTATCTATCATCTTGTCAGGGTTCCAAGGAATACATCCCATTCAATAAGAACTCCGAGGCATGCGATTTCCTCAAAGAACATTTTATTAGGACATATCAAGTTGGCATAGTCTTGGTGGAAAACCGACTCTGCTGGTTTTTCACCCAATTGAAAGTAAAAGTTTGTCACTTCCCCCCAGAGTCTCCAGTCACATGGTCCAATCAGCATACAGCCCAGTTGTTAGGTGACTTCAGTCTCCACCTTTCAAACACCTGCAAATAACATCCTTGATTCCCAAGGGAAAGAATTTTATTTAGGCTACCTGTATCTCCAGGTATCTCTACACCCCCTCCCTGGTCCCTTCGCTCCAAGCTATGTCAGCCCTGAAGCAGTGAGAAGAGAAACCTCCATATAGAAAACTACAAAAAGAAAATGGCCACAGCTCGGCCAACTTCAGGGTGGACATATCTCTCCATCCACCCATCCATCTATTCTTTCTTCCAGGAGGTCAAAGCAATACGTATAGTTCTCCCTCTTCTAACTTTCCTTCAGAATGTCACCTCTGAGGGGCAGGTTGGGCTGATAGATGTGGCCAAAGACATCCAGTGAGCTTTCATGGTTGAGTATGGACTTAAACAGGAATATCCCAAAGTTTAAGCCTCATCATAACCACAATACCATTACCATGCACTAATGTCAGGCTGCTGAAAATGTGCAAACTCCACTACAGTTATCTTCTCCAACACACTGGAAGAACATTGAATATAAATGGAGAATTCTGGGATTCAGAGGCTTATGGGTCTTTATAAAGGAGTGTTTAAATAAAAGAAGGCCACCTACTGCTATTCATAAAGAAATATACCAGCCCCCCTCCCCCCCGGGGTGAGGACAGGGAATGAAAGAAGATGCCTGAGATGCTATGTGACTTTGCCTAGATCCCAAATCTTAGCATCACCCTTGGTGGGCACTGAATGGGTACAGATGGTGGCATTTCCAAGTGAATCAGAAGCTTCTCCCTTTAATGACACAGGGTGTCCAGGCCTCCTCCCTGCCCCCAATCTTATTACTAGAATAAGTGTGCCAGAATCTCCAGTGTGAGAGCACATTTCCTGCAATTTAGAAAAACAGCGAGAACGTCTACTCCTAATTATTCTCTGCAGTAAGCTTAACTTAACCATCATTTCCATTTTATGAAAAAGTAGGTGTTGCTTTCGGTAATTTGTAAGAATAGCCAGCCCTTGACTACATTAGCCTATGACAAAACATTTACGTTGCTGGACTGTGGGATTTTTTAAAAAGCATAAAATAATCAGGGAAGAAATGAATGCATGGAGAGGCATGGAATGCTACAAGCCTTAATTGAGAAGATCTTTCTGCAAGATCTTTATATAGTCTTTATGAGACCAAGCTGCATATGATTCCAATTACCAACTACAATATCAATAACTCAGTGTCTGTTATTAATCTGGCAAGCTGTCCATTAAGCTCCAGATTGAGATCCCTGGCTTCCCTTATCCTATTCAAATCCCACTCCATTAATACTTATTAAATGAATGCTAAGATGCACCGTCACGTGCCAGACAGTATAAAGATTCTGCATGCCCAAGGAGTATCTTCACAAGAGCAGTTTGCCTTCTGCTTGCTGCTGCAGAACAGCTGGTAAAGGCTGTGACTTCTCACATACACCATCAGGATTAAGAAGAGGAGCAAAATCCACTTTCCCTTCCAGGCTCTCAGCAAAGGAAGAATCTCATCAATGGATTCCATTAATGCTTCTGGGGGTACACTTCTCTCCCATGATAAAGTTGCCAGTTATCTTCACACATTTATATTTAAAAGAGGCACCACTGGTTGACAGAACCTTAATTCCCTCCCATTAACATTGAATGAATTTCAATATTTATGCAATGAAAGAAGTGGCCAATTTTCCTGGTGTGATACTAGCAATGTACCTTCATTTTAATTCTGTGTAACCTCCTGTTTAAGCAATGTGGCCTTTCCCATAGTTCTGCTCATTTCTCCATATATGGTTTCTCTTGCAGTGTTTATGAGGATATATGATTGTTAGTCCACAACAAAACAGATATGGGCAGGAGCCATTGTGCAGGGGCAAAGACATGGCTGGCATTCACAAATGCCCAGATACAACCTCTGGCATTGCAATCTATAGAGTATCAGAAATGCAGATTTCAGATATTATGCCCCATAACTATAAATGCCCCATAACTATGGTTGGAAACAGTACCACTGGTACCAAGAAAAGGGAATACTTGTAGCTCAGCGTTGAAATGAGGGATCCTTGGCTTATCCCTGAGCTTGGTGGTTTTCTTGCAGATGTTCCATTACCCAAACATCATCAGGACTAGCACTGATTTTGGGTAATGAAACGTCTGCAAGAAAACCACCAAGCTCAGGGATAAGCCAAGGGCTAAGTTTCCTGGCTTTCTTATGATATCCATTTGTAAGAGTACATTTGATACTTTTATGATACTCTTCTAAGGAGTATATGTCAAGGTAACAGGCACATCCTTCATTTTAACATTATTGTGATGATCTCAAATTCCAGTTTGAGCTAAACAGAAATGGCAGCTCCTCTAGGTTTAAGTGACAGATTTTGCCATCAGGACCATAAGTAAAGGGTGGCACAACGTGGTCAGAAGATTTTTTCTGCCACCTGTAGATAGAGAGGCTTAATGGATGATGCGAACTTTCTCAGAGAGAGAAGGCTCAAGATCACCCAAAAGTTCATATGACATATTTTACTGGATTAAACAAAGCTTACCTTGGTTAAGTGAACATCATGATCTAGTCAGCACTGGGGCCAGAGAGGATTATTTAACCCTATAATTTAGCCTCAGGGTTGGCATTAAAGCAGCTTTCCTTAGTCAGTTTGATAATGCTAGTTTTGGATACTTGCCATGGCCAACTTGATGTCTTCCATATAGCTTTAAGCAATCTCATAAAATGCACTCACGGGCCCAAATTCTGGAAGGCAATAAGGAAAAGGCTGATTTAGACTAATGTAATAAAACAAAGGCTGCTTAAAGAAGAAGAAATAAAAACATATCATCGTCTTTCATCCTATAGACAGTCACCTGAATTTTTTTTATCAATATGACACTTTAAAAAGCCTCCAGTAAATAAAGTCAACAAAATAAAATAGAATGATTAATCAGTTATTTGTAGTAATCCATCTATCTCAACCAAAGATCTATGACTGTTAGCAGAATCCATTGATTTAAAGTCTCTGCATAATAACTAACTGATCAGAAATATCACTGTTGGAGGGCCTTTCTATCTATCATCTGTCTGTCTATATCTACTGTGTCTATCTATCTATCTATCTATCTATCTATCTATCTATCTATCTATCTATCTATCTACCTATTCTATATCTATCTAGCTACTCTAAAATGCAGTTTGCAATTCTATAAAGGTTACAACAATTTATTTAAATTGTTGTAAGCTTTGTTGTAACAATTTATTTAAATTGTTGTAAGCTTTGTTGTAACAATTTATTTAAATTGTTGTAAATTAAGTCAGAAACCAATAATAACAAAATAGTATAAGATATAAAAACTCACATTGATGAAACTGCAAAGCCTGTTAAAAGCCAAACATAATTCAAAGAGTAGGGTCACAGAAAACCTGCCCCCAAGCCTGCCCCCAGGTGGAAAAACCTGGTTTCCAAAGCTTTGCTAAACAGCTGTATAGATTTGCCAGGGGAAGGGTGTGTGTACAGAAAGCAGCCAGAGAGAAGGCCTATTCTGAGATCTTGTCAGATGACACTGATAGGACCAGTCCCGGGCCTAGTGATTAAGGGATCAAGCTACAAACTAGGAGGCCGTGAGCTCTAGTTCCACCTTAGGCAGGAAAGCTGGCTGTGTGACTTTGGGCCAGGCCCAACTCTCTTCACAGCCTAATTCACTTCACAGTGTTGTTGTTGTGAGGAAAATAGGAGGAGGAATATGCATGTTTTCAGCTTTGGGTTATTTAATGGTAAGGGTTTCCCTTGCCCAGTTGTGTCCAACTCTAGGGGAGGTGCTTATCTCCGTTTCTTAGCTGAGGGAGCCATGCTTTCAAACTGCTAGGTGGGCAGGAGCTGGCGCTAGTTATGGGAGCTCACCCCATTACACAGCACTCGGGTTTCAAACACTGGCTGGTAGCTTTCCAGCTGACAAGCTCAGGGTTTTTTTTTTTTAACCACTAAGCCATCTCAACCCTTGGATTATTTATAAAAAAATAAAGGTGGAGTATAAGTAAGTAAGGAATAAATAGGAAGGAACAACTGAATAAAGGTGATTTCATAGCTATCCAGATTCTGTTATCACCAGGAACCATATTGGCATAGTAGTTAGAATGCAGTATTTTAGGCTAACTCTGCCCACTGCCAGGAGTTTGATCCTAACAGACTCAAGGCTGACTCAGACTTCCATCCTTCCAAAGATGGTAAAATGGGACCCAGCTTGTTGGGGGCAATATAGTGACGTTGTAAACCACCCAGAGAGTGCTCTAAAGCACTATGGGGTGGTGATAGATATGAGTCTACGTACTATTGCTATTCCTATTACCGCTATATGTGACAACCATTGAATTACATACAGTTCATAAAATAGTGGAAATACACAGCTCAACTAAGATACCTGCTTTGCCACATTCTGCATCAGCTGTAGTTCAGAATGGTCTTCAAATGCAGCCCTATGCAGAAAACATTGCAATAACCTCAGCATGAAATGTTTAGGTGATTCAACATGGCCCAAAACTACCATGGCAACATTTTATATCTGCCATGCCCCATTACCATCTCCTATCTTCACCCAATGAATGAGATAGACTTAAAACCGTGCTTAGCTGTTCCAATGTTAAAACAGTATTTTCCCAATCTCTTGACAACATCCAAGGACAGCCTCAAAGTGTATAAAACCTGTCAACTTTGTCATTCATTACCTTGGAGGAAAATCAGATGACTGGCAGTGACCAGGAACAGAGCAGGGATCAGCCATGGAGATAGCAATTTTCAAGGCAGTAAAATTTTATCCTGGCTCAAGGATGGGTGGACAGCACTTCAGCTTGGGAGTGGTGGAAAGGTCCAGTAAAGCAATTCTAAATCAGCCTTCCTGGTGCTTTCCAGCTATATTGGACTACAGATCCTGTAAATCCTGCCCAGTTGAACTGGGTAACATCACCTAGGAAAGACCATTCTGGATTGAGGGTTTCCCAAGAGTTAAATGGCAATATGCTTGTATAACTTCCATAAAAACGAACAAAAACTCCAGCATGAGCCACAGTGGCACAATTGTTAAGAGTGCAGTATTGCAGGCTACGTCTGCTGACTGCCAGCTGACTGAAATTTGGTAGTTCAAATCTCACCAAGCTCAGGGTTGACTCAGAGTTCATCTTTCCCAGGTGGGTAAAATGAGGACCCAGATTATTAGGGTAATATGCTGATTCTGTAAACCGCTTAGAGAGGGCTATAAAGCACTCTAAAGTGAATATAAGTCTAAGTGTTATTGCTATTGCTATATTGATTCTTTTTTTTTTTTACAAATATTTTATTAAGTTTTTATATACTCATTTTCACGAGCCAAGGTGTTTCAAGGTACAAATCACATCTTACAACAATTAATTCCATTACATAT
>JANHGC010002083.1:32923-49676 GCA_027560395.1 Boaedon fuliginosus | reverse complement strand
TTCACCGACCTTAGAAAGGATGGAAGGCTGAGTCAACCCTGAGCCTGGTGGGATTTGATCTGACAACCTGCTGAACAGGTAGTCCTCGGCTTACGACCACAAATGAGCCCAATATATATATACGTTGCTAAGTGAGAAATTCGTTAAGTGAGTTTTGCCCCATTTTACGACTTTTCTTGCCACGTTTGTTAAGTGAATCACTGCACTTGTTAAATTGGTGGTTGAGTGAATCAAGCTTCCCCATTGACTTGGCTTGTTGGAAGGTCACAAAAGGGGATCACATGCCCCCCCCCAAGACACGGCTACCGTCATAAATACGAACCATTGCAGCATCCCCATGGTCACGTGATTTATATTAAATCAGGTGACCATGGGGATGTTGCAATGGTCATAAGTGTGAAACAAAAGCCATAAGTTGCCTTTTTCAAGGCCATTGTAATTTCGAATGGTTACTAACTGAACTGTTGTAAGTCGAGGACTACCAGAGCAGGAGTCTAAAAGCTCATCTCTCTCTCTCTCTCCATGACTCAGGTGGAAGAAGAGAAATTGCTAAGTTTTCATTCCTCAATTTTGTGCTGAAGTCTTCTTTTTTTAAATTCCTTAGTTTGAGAAGGCTGATTTCAACAAAACCCGACGAGAGATGTTGCAAATCAAAGTAGCCTGCACCTTGTAATTGCTTAATTTATTTTATGAAGTTACCCAATGTAATTTAGAAATTTAATATGTACTAATTACATTGGGTAACTGCATAAAACAAATTAGGGCTGGGTTTTTAAGATAACCCCGATAAAAGAAAGAACATTATTTATTTTTGTTTTTCCTCCCCTCTATACAGGACGTCTGGAACTCTTTTGCTTTCATGAACACGTGATCACGTCAGGAACAACTATGCATTAATGAGATACTGAAGGGAGAGAAAAAACCAACTAAAAGTATGAATAGTGAAGAGGAATTTTATGATGCTGTCACAGGTAAGTTAACACAGCATAAAGTCGAAATTTATAGGAAACCAGGATCCTGTGTTTCTGTCCCGCGGGGGGCACACACATAATAATGTTGGGAAGGTAGCTGGCTTAGGGCCCGTAACGCCTGCTGGGTTCCCCCCTGGTCTATCCCTTCAAATTTTTTCTTTCAACAAAACAAACCTCTCTGATCGCACAAGGCAGGCTTCGGCAAACGTAAACACTCAAAAGAGCCATTTGGACCCGTTTCCCGCAGGAAAGAAAACACCGGGAGCCATGAAACCTGAGTGGGCATGGCCAACTCGACATCACTCACTCCCACCCAATCATATGACCCCCTCCGCCAGCCACGCCTACCCAGGTTTTGTGGCTCACAGTATTTTCTTTTAAACAGGTCTGTCTTTCTCTCATCTCTTTCCTTCTTTCTGTCTCTCTTCTCTTTCTGTCTCTTTTCTCTCATCTCTTTCTCCCTCTCTCTCATATCCTCTCCCCCTTTCTTTCTCCCTCTATCATCTCTCTCATTCTGAGTTCTCTCTCATCTCTCTCTCTCTTTCTCTCCCTTTCTTGTGTGTGTGTGTGTGTGTTCCCTCTCGAACCATTTCCAAAAACAGATGAGGGTTGGGGTTGGGTTTTTTCCCCTGATGTTTTGTTTGGGTGCTTTTTACTGTATGCTTTAAATCAAAGAGTCACTTCAGGTTCCCAGATAAATAAAGTTCTTTCGTCCCCCTGCTGTGGCTTCCTGTCGGCTGAACCCACCACTGGTTGCCCCTGGCCCTCCCCTCCCAGTCACTCCTTGCCTGCCCTGAGAAGAGAAGGACAATTTATTTATTTTATTTATTTGTATTTATATCCCGCCTCATTTCCCGTTAGAGGGAACTCTAGGCGGCTAGAGTTGGCGGCAGATGGAGACAGATGGCGGCAGATGGAGACAGATGGCGGCAGATGGAGACGATGGCGGCAGATGGAGACGATGGCGGCAGATGGAGACGATGGCGGCAGATGGAGACGATGGCGGCAGATGGAGACTCGCTCCATGTTCCAGAGCGGCCCTCTACTTGCCTCTTCTTCCGGCACTTCTTGGTGCTGCAAGCACCTCGGCCACTGGGGGAGACACACGACTTTTCTCCGTCCTGATACACTGGCTGGGCTGGCGGCAGCCAATGCTCCACATTGTAATGGGCTCCAGGAGGAGGAGGGGAAACCGTCTCTCCCATTGTCTCTCCCAGCTGCACAAGGCGCTGCAAGAATGAGCAGGCCATGGAGGCGGCGAAAGGAATATGGGGAGAGGCGCATCTTTCTCTCCGCTCTGAGTCACTGACGCCGCTGCTCTTGCCACTCCATAGCTGCTCTTGCAGGACCTCATCAGCACACTTAAACTTCATGATGGGGGAGACTGCGTCCCCTCCTCCTCCTCATGGAGCCCATTATGATGCGGAGTATCAGCTGCAGCCGGCCCGGCCAATGTCTTGGGGCAGAAAAAATTTCCATATCTCCCCCAGCGGTACAGCACAAACAAGGGCAAAAAAAAAAGAGGCAGCTAGAGGGGCGCTTCGCTCCTGCACTGGAATACGGAGCAAGTCGAGAAGTGAGGGGGAGGGCGAGGGGCGGGACCAACCAGTGGTGAGATCGTGCAACAGGGAGCCACAGGAGAGAGCCCAAAGAGCCGCATGCGGCTCTAGAGCCGTACTTTGCCGACCCCTGGACTAGATGACCTACAAGGTCCCTTCCAACTCTGTTAATCTGTTAATTTCTTCACACTACACGATTAACTTGTGGATCTCATCGCCACAAGAGATTATGGTGGTTTGAAAGAAACTGAATAAATTAATGGTGGACAGATTTATTAAAGGGTATTAATCTTGTGTTACCTCTGGTTGTGGGGGCGTGATCCTCAGTATTAACTGCAAGGAAGCAAAAGGAAGAGAGGATCGTCCTTCACCTCCTACTTGGAAACACCCAACAGGCACTTAGCTTGCCCCTAATGAAAAATAAAATGCTAGACTAAGACAAACTTTGGTCTTATCCATCAAGGCTATTCTTCTGTTCTTGCTCTTTGCAGTTTTCCGAATGGAAAAGCTAATGAAAGTTGAGACTATTTAAAACTACTCTGCCGATGTCATAAATCCAGGCAGCAGAGAGCAAAAGATTTTCTAACTGTACTCGCTTACAATTTGAAGAGTTTATGCAAAAGCCTATCACAAACCATACAGCTGTTTCTTCCCCATCATATGCCTAGTAAATATTCTATTCACATCTGCGCATATTTATTTTTAAATTACTTATTCAGCTAGACTCGGTATGCATTACTAGTGAACCTAGGCTTAATAATGGATGCTCACTTAGGGAACTCCATCCATATTCTGTTCTCAATCATGTTGGCTTATTATTTCCTATTTCTACATTCTTTCAGATATATCTAATATAAAATGAATAAAATAAATAACAAGGGAAAAAAACAACAAGACTATCAATTTAAAATCTTTTCAATACTTGTTATATTACAACAAACACATCAATCCCCAAACTTACATTATATTGTACCATGTTTTGAAATTAAGATTTATTTATTTTTTCAAAAATTAAATCTTGACCAATGGGGTAGAAATACATTTCCTGCAAGCTCCAAAACCAAAGAGATGAGTGCACTTACAAACAAGCAAGACCATAGAATCTTACACAAAGCATCGTTTACATTGACTTTCCACACTGTATTGTCCTCCAGATGTACCAGGCTACTGAGCTTATAGAGAATTATGCAAGCTACCAGTTTGGCCCAGTTCAGGTGAACTGTTTGTTACATTACCGCCGATTAGGGCGAACCGGTTCATCTGGTTACGAGTTGGGCCCACCTGCCCGCCCCTGGGCTATTCCCTGTCTTTTGAGAGCTTCTTTTAAGCCCAGTTGATCAGCGTGGCAGCACAAATGCCGCCCATCAGCTGTTCTGACTCACTGGCGCTGCAGTTAGAGGTAGGTTTTCTTGTTTTTTGCTAATACAGCGTGCACGTGCGATCACCAAACCGGTTGTTAGACCGGTAGAAACCCATCCCTGACTGAAACTATATTGTTCTTTTAGAAGTTGGACGCATTTGTGTAAAATTTGCATGGTTGAAAGTCTCTCTAGACAGGTTTCAAGAAGAAAATGGGAGAAATTATAGTTCACAATTACTGACCTATATTAAAAACGATGCTTCACATCTTCCTCAATCTTCACCTTACTTCACACAAGCAGAGTTCATACAAGGGAAATGCCTGCATATATCATCAAATCTGATCAGCACAATCCTTTTTCTCTCCCTGTTTCCAGGCTAATAGATGTTTCTAGATTTATTACACTGGCCATTATACTCCCAATGGTTTTTCAAAAGGCAACTGGACTGTACCTTCTTTGTTTTTGCTCGAAGATGTTTTGCTTCTCATTCTTCTTCAGTTCAGCCAGAACTGAAGAAGCTTCTTGGATGAGAAGTGAAACATCTTCAAGCTAAAACAAAGGAAGTCCAGTTGCCTTTTGAAAAAGCACCTTTTCCTCTACACACAAATGTAATATTCGTCAGAAATTACAATGTGTGAAAAAGTGTCTGTAGTGAAATCCCAAGAAAGTGCTTTTATTGCTTAATGCTTACTCAAGAATGTAAAAATGAAATATTTGCCATCAAAGGAACTTAAGTTACTGTTACTCCCACCTGGTCTGCAAACCCCTGAATGACCACGAGATGGCAGAAAACAGTGGTCATTCAGAAGTTTGCGGTCCAGACCCGGTTGCCCTACTTAAGTTCTGTAAAGGATTACATGTCAATGTAAAAGTAACAGCTATTTTTAGCCCTAAATAAGTAAAAAATTAATAGCAAAGTAGCAAGTCTACTACCCAATGCTCTAATTTGATTAAGTCACATTTTTATAAAACATCTGGTCCACTTTTCTGAATAGCAGAGATTCACAACAGCCAGACTGCAAAATAGAAATGAATTGTAACAAGTACCGGCATTAAAGAAGGAGTTGGTAACATTTTGACAACATGCTAGTGTTCTGATCCAATGGCTGCAGGCCAAGCATTGGGCTGCAAGGAACCAGGTTTTCTCCAAAAAAGTTCAAAAGCCTTTGAGGATCCAGAATAATAAGTTGATTTGCAGTATATTTACATGTGTGTGTTTGTGTGTGTGTATGCGTATGTATTGCATATACTGCAACTCCTACCAGTTTCATCCAGGCCACATAGCTAGAAGGGTAGACTGAATGAAAAATCTTGATTGGTCCCAATTTAATCTGCTTCATTTGGCACTCGCTCCTGTAATTTACCTTTGAAAAATATGCACCAGAGATTTATTGGTTAAAGGTACCTGTTCCTCAACCAAAATTGTTTCTCAGCTACTCTTCATATGAAAAGCTTTTGGGAATCCTTCTTATTTGATCTGCATTTGTTATATTTATAAAATGTTTAACAGGCACTGGATTACAGGCATATTTCTCTTAAGAAAGGTCATGTACACTGAAAGGTACAGTGAGTTATTGATCCCTTTGCAGAATTCTCCAAATGGACTTCTATTATTTTGAATAATTTAAAGGACGGATTTTAGTAAGAACGTTGGAAATTAGAATGTAATTCCTTCAACTTCATAGAAAAACACAAGGGTTTCCATTTATAAACCTGTGAAGATACATGAGTTATATTGCTAAATAAAATAAAACTCCATTTGCAAAAGAAACCTAAAACAAGGTGAGACCTTTGATAATACTTTCGAATTTCACTTCTGCATTTTGTGGTGCATTTCCAAGCTTTTTCTGCCCAACCAAAGCCTAGCATGCCTAGACCAGGGGTCTCCAACCTTGGCAACCTTAAGACTTGGGGACTTGAAGTCCACAAGTCTTAAAATTGCCTAGATTGGAGACCCCTGGCTGAGATCACTTCCTAAGAAATGGAACAGTCCAGTGATAGGCCTGTGTTTGCTCTGCCTTTTTAAAAATGTCCTTGTGGAAATAAAGTTCCAGAAGTGGCTTGAAATCTCCCATCTATATGAGATGGACAACAAGAACCGAGAAACCTGATCCTAGAGCTAACCCCACCTGCAGGAAGAGCATCATCAATACTCCTGCTGCCTCTGACAGTTCCTTCGGAGTGACTTTGGGACCATATATAATCGATAATGTACTCAGGTAGCCGTTGCTGAGTCCTAGGGACACAATGAACACCATCGGATACACATCATGGGCAAAGAAGACTTGGGCAATGTGCACTCGGGGTTGAAAGTTGCATAACATGAAGACGGGGACGAACAAAGTTCTCAGAAGGATCATAGATGGCAGCCACTTGCTTCGTGGTCCAGGAACCTGGACCCATGCGGTGATCTGACGTCCACACCAGTCAGCAAAATTGTACAGCAGGAAACTAGTGAGAGGTGTGAAGTATTTATCTGTCCACGGGCTCCCTGAGGATTTGTTCACAGACTCGATGCTGGATGAGACTGCAGGGAAAATGGTGATTGAGACGAAGTAGACATAGAAGACACAGAAACCTAACATGCCGATCTTCTTCAAGATGAGCCACAGAGGAGGGGTTTTATCAGTATCGCTTCTGTTTGGCAAGAGCTGCCTGGGATTATCTGCTGCCATATCCTCTTCCTCCAAGCAACTGACGGGTAACACATTTGGTGACAGTGTTGCAGTATAATACCTGAAAAAGGGGGAAGGGGAAAAATAGTCATTGAAAAGCAAACCAAACGAAAATTGAAATCAAGATACGAAAATTAAGAGATGGAAAAGAGCTCATTAATTTATCTTGCTCTTTGTTCAATCATTCAGTTGCTTTTGATTCTTTAATAGAATAACAGTGTTTGGAAGAGACCTTGGAGGCCTTCTAGTCCAACCCACTGCTCAAGCATAAGATCCAAGACTATTTCGGACAAGTGGCCGTCCAGTCTCTTCTTAAAAACCTCCTTGTGATGGAGCACTCACAACTTCTGGGGGCAAAACTGGTAAATTGTTTTGTCAGGAAACTTTTCCTTAGTTCTAGGTTCTCTCCTTGATTAGTGCCCATCCATTGTTTCTTGCCTTGCCTTCTGGTGCTTTGGAGAATAGATTGACACCTTCCTTCCTTGTGGCAGCCCCTTAAATATTGGAACACTGCTATCATGTCACCCCTAGTCCCCTAATCATCTTTGTCGCTCTTCTCTGTTCTCTTTTCAAAATCTTTTTTTTTTTATATTGTGGCGACCAAAACTGGATGCAATATTCCAGGTGTGGTCTTACCAATGCCTTATAAAATAGTACTAACATTTCATGTCATCTTGATTCTATCTCTCTGTTAACGCAGCCTAGGGCTGTGTTGGCTTTTTTAGCAGCTGCAGCACACTGCTGGTTCTTATTTAAGGTTGTCCACTGGGACTCCCTGTTGCAGTTACTGCTATTGAGCCAGTACTCAATATTTGTGACTTACAAATTCTGCAGCTCTACGGCTGTTCCCCAAAGTCATTCTAGATCTCTTCTCTATCACCCCAGAATGGAGGACATGACATGTTTCAGGAAGGCAGAATTCAGAAGAAAACTTCTGAACAGGAAGAACAATTTACAAAGGAACTAATTACCAGAGGGGTGGGGTGTTCTTTGCTGGATGTTTTCATGCAGAGAATGGACTGCCATGTTTGGGGTTTGCTTTAATTTGACTCTTTGGACCAAGTAGGAAACTGGATTCTACAGAAGCCTTGACGAAGCTTCCTAAGTTTTTCCAAAACTACAAAACTGTATTTTTTTCATAGAGGAGGAGGAGAAAACCCTTCAAGCTGTTACTTATTTAGGAACAGATTACCCCAATTTTGGGGAACTACTTTCACAGCATGTCCAAATTTAAAATTATATCTAAAGAATGCAACGTTGACAGCAGCATTGCATGGACCTTAATTGATGGGAAAATATTGACTTTTTGCCAAATGACAGAGGAAGTCTGAAATGCTTCCCATACCAGTTCAGAGAACAATTCTGTCTAACCTAGGTGTGTGGAACTATAATTCAAATTAACGTCTTCCTGGACAAACTGATTATTAATTATGAGGCACGGAATTTATAAGATCTGAAGAACCATGGATTGGAGGATAATCAAATTCAACTGCGTTGCTCAATTGTGTAAAAGATCATGAACTCGTTATTTCCAAATGTTGGAAAACGTGCCAGGACAGGCCTAAGAAAAAGGCCTTAAGAAAGATCTGCCAACCATGTTACATTGCAAACAAATCAATAGCAACAAGAAAGATAATTAAAAAAGAAAAAAGAAAATCTAGCTCCAATCCTGGTACTTCATCTACATCCTTTCCTTGGCAGCCTTGAAAAGTAGTTTTCCATTCTTTTCAACATGTTTTTTTCCTCCCAACTTTCCAGTTCAACCCCACAGCTGTGGAATTCTTTTATGGTCCTTTATCAAAATACTAACCGGAGATAAATGTGTTTAGCTTCCAAGATCAGTTAAGGACGGCTAGGTTCTTCTCCTTGCTCAGGGAAGAAGGATAAAAGCCGATCTATAAGAGCCAGATCCCAGTTAGAAGACCCAGACAGACTGTGCTCCAGAGTTTTAAGACTGCTGGCCACCCCTACTATCAAGAACACAAGTGACACTGAAATGGGTTCATTTTATATTGACACTGTATCCATGACAAATTGAGTGTCTGGGAAGGGAAGAAAAAGGAAAAAATACAACTATCATGTACTTTCATTCTAAGATTACACTGATCAGCCTGGGGAGAGAAAAGAGAAACAGAAGCAGCAGAGGCACTGCCTAACACTTTCCTTAGCTATAATAGGAAGGGCTTTCATGAAAAGGCAGTCTCGTGGCATCCAGAGCTAAGTATTTTAGAGCCTAATCCTTAAACTTCTAGGCTGATTATTGATCTCACTGGACAATGGTTGTTACCTGGCATATTCCAGCTTGGGAAGAATCAGATACATCACAATGCACAAAACAATGAAGATGTCCCCTATCAGGAAGTAGGCCAGAGCACTGTTTGTGACTTCCGATGCCGCTGCCAGATCCACCACTGATGCCAAGGCACTCACAGTTCCTCCCATGGCCTGACCTATGTGGATGCCGTGTGTGTGTGTATGTGAGGAAGAAGAAGAGCAAATGTCAATGAAATAGGTCAAGCCAGTGCTGGGTTAGTCAAAATGAAACATGTTGAATGAGAATCTGCTTGGCAGCCAAGTCCGAAAAGGGGAAATTGAGGAGCAAGAGAATGAAATGGAGCTAGAAACAATAATCCCAGGTTTGATCCTGGTTAGACATTTTGCCTGGAATTCTGAAGTTTTAGTTTGTTATGCCCGTAATGAATTTGTGTCCTTTCTTTTATTTCTTTTATTTCTTATTTGTACTTATATCCCGCCTTTCTTCCCTGGTCAAGGGAAAGTAATTGTTCCAATTACTATGCCTGTATACCCTTGTCACTCCATAAATGTGGATGTAGGGTCATTTTAAAGTTCATACAGACTTCTTAATTGCTCATCAGCAAGGTGGCACACACACACATGTGCACAAATAAGACAGTTGTACAAGATGAGCAATGAAAACACATACACATCAACTAATGTTGCTTTTAACCCAAGCAAACATATGTAGAGGGATTAAATATATCAAAAGGTAAGGGGAATTCATTCATCTATTACCAGAGTAGGGGAACTCACAGCTATAAAAAGCAAACTACTTTTGAATCTTGTGGGAATTTCAAAAATCACCTCTAAGGAGACTAAATAAAAAATTATTTGGGTGGGGGGGAAGGTTACATTACTTTCAAAATCTTGAGATTACCAGCCATATTTGGCCGACAAATTTGAAAGGGAAAGTGATAGATAACAAAAAGTTCAACATGTAAAAAATATGTTAACTTTAGCTCTTTGGATCAAATATATACAAACAGAAATATCATCGCTTATTAGGCTGGTCTTATATCCTTTGACCTTCCATTTTTATCAGAAATATGTTTAAATATACAATGCAAGGGATTATGCCGCCTGGAATTCCCCAAATGGGTGAAGAGAGGCAGGATATAAATCAAATAAATAAATAAATAAATATTAGCACACCGTGTGAGTTTCCATTTTATAGTTATAATAAAATAAATTTATGATAATGTATAGTTAAGTGGTGGAAGGCTTCCAAAAAGGGCTGTGGTGAAAATCTCCACCAGGGGTCAACCCTTAACTACATTTGTTTCTGCCATCCAGGAACAAAAGTAAAAAAACTAAAATAAAATAAAAAATCTCATATTGATTTTTGTCTCTTCCTTTCTTCCCCCACATTTTTTAAATTCTCAGATTGCATTTCCAGAGCTATCCATCCTTGATAAACCTCAAGGGGACTCATCATTCATACCTGCAAACTTGGAACTCATCAGTTATG
Source organism: Boaedon fuliginosus (assembly GCA_027560395.1). Taxonomy (NCBI): domain Eukaryota; kingdom Metazoa; phylum Chordata; class Lepidosauria; order Squamata; family Lamprophiidae; genus Boaedon; species Boaedon fuliginosus. The sequence continues at coordinate 39,344 of JANHGC010002083.1, read as the reverse complement.
GTGATGAGTGTTAATGTGAATATCAAATAAGACAATGAGAAGCTTCATTTCTCCCCCACCTCAAAATATAAACAAACATGGAGCTGAATGCAAAAGTTTTCTTTCAGTACAGGTAGTCCTTGGATTAGGACTGGCCTTTAGTGACTGTTCAAAGTTATATCCACCCCACTTCCCCCAAATACTTACCGTGTTTCCTTGAAAATAAGACCCTGTCTTATTTTTTTTTTTGCCACCAAAAATGCACCTGGTCTTATTTTCATGGGATGTCATCCACTGACTAACCTGTTAGTTGGGGGCACATGTATATTGGACACATGTGTAAAAATCAAGCTCGGTCTTACTTTCTTTTACGAAGGCCTATTTAGGACTCCAAGAGGGGAAAAGAGGAGCATAGGGTGCCTGAGGGGGGTGAAGGTGGGGATGTCTGAGGTAAATGGACCAGGGAGTGCACAAGGCTTCACAGTCCCCCCCCCAAAAAAAAAACCCTGAGGCACCCCATGCTCCACTTAACCACATTAAATTGGGGAGAGTAGGGATGGAGTACATTAAGTGAAGTGATTACATGTGTGCCTCACTTAACAACCATCATAATGGCAGGCTCCATTACAGCCATAAGTCGAGGACTATCCATACCTGTAAAAGAAAGTTAAACCATCCCAAGAGAAATGCCACAGAGTGAGAGAATAAGAATAAAGAAAAGGATGACCTCTTAACATAATTTTATTTTAAACCTCCTCTTCAGTCTATTGCAAATGTCATCTAGGTTAAAATTATCACCGAAATCAAAATAATTGTCACCTCATGAGACACGGACAAAACCCTCAGTGCAAAGTCTAAGCTGCCCAGAGTCCTGTGGGATGGGGTGGCATATAAATTTTATTAATAAATAAATAAATAAAGTCATAAGTCCATGTTAACTCAACTATCACCACAGGACACAGTACTGGAAGAATGCCACCAACCTCCTATAATTGTGATAGCAAACCTATGGCATGCAGGCCAAAGGTGGCACGCAAAGCCCTCTATGTGGGCTTGCAAGTCTTCGCCCCAGCTAAGCCGCGCATGCGCGTGCGCCTCCCGCCGGCCAACTGGTCTTCAGTTTTCTGCTGCACATACGTGGGGGTGTGGGGTGCATGCAGGAAGGATGTGCACGTATTTGAGGGGGCAATGTGCATGCACAGATGAGCACTCATGCACTGGAAATACACGCATGTGTGGGAGACACATGCACATGAGACGTGTGCGTGTGTGGTGGCGGGGGCGTGTGTGTGTGGGGGTGCATGCACAGGGGTGGGCCACATGCATGGGAGAATGTGCACAGATTGCATTTTGGAGATGCGCATGCACACGCGTGCTTTGGGCACTCGGTGCTGAAAAGATGAGCCATCAGTGTCTTACAATAACCAATCTATTTAAGCATTTTTAAAAGAAAAAACAAACAGCAAACCTGAAATCAGTGCCTGGGAATTCCTCATGGGAAAGGATCCTGACAAGCCAAAGACGCTACTGATGAAGATGGTGGCAGCACCGCTGATGACGGCCACGCAAGCAATGGTGATGATAAAAAACCACAGTGTCCAAGCTGAAGTGTCCACTTTGACCAGCACTGTAATCACCAGAAAAACGGCCAGCATGACAGCCAAGGAGGAGAGAATACGGACGTTGGCAGAAACCCTGGGACAGAAACGAAAGAGTTGGTGGGTGGTCTCTTAGGAAGCATCCCCTAAGATTCTCTCCGGCCCTGAGATTGTACCTCAGCAAAAGCTCCTTTGCTTTGAAATGGCCAGGAGAGAAGTTAATGAATATGAACAGATATTAAAGAATTGCAGCACTGTAACCGAATAAGTGGCGAGCACCTCTTGACAAAGAAGCCCAACCAAAAATTGCTTGGTTCCAGTTCTGTTACCCGGTCAGAACATGCCTCTTTCACCGAAGGCCTCTGTGCTATTCAGAAGGTTTCAGAAGTATTAATTTTTTAAATTTTTACCCTGGGAAAGACAGGAAAGGAAGGAGGCTGAATATGGTAGGACAAAGAAGCTAATATATTAGATGCTGAGATAAACAGCACACAGATTTTCTCTTTCATGTGCTTAATTAAGAAATGCCAATTGACTGAATGCAGCCTTTGTACTGCAAATTAAATATCTTTCTCTACTAATTAAAAATTCTGAGCTTCTACGTATGGGCTGCTTTTCCCGATGAAAATGTTCAAAACACTTAAAAGGAAGTTACATAGCTAGAAAGAGGAAATCCCAGTTAGGAAGTTCTAGGTGTGGGAAAGGCCATTTTGGGCACTAATGTCCATAGTGGATCCGGAGGGGAAATGGACAGGAGGAAAAGGAAGGAAATGAAAATCAAAGCAGAATGATGGTAGGAAGGGCAAAAAAGAAGAGCCCTGTCTGGAAAAAGGTTTCAAACAGAACTTGGGTGTATGTGGTTGATATCTATCATTGTTTGGAGATGGTCTTTGACTTACAACCATTCATTTAGCGACCACTCAAAGTTACAAAGAGAGGCTTACCACTAGTTTGAAGACTAATGATTGTCGAAGCATCCATCCCCATGGTCACATAGTCAAAAATTGGGCGCCTGGCAACTGGCATGTATTTATGGGCATTGCACTGTCCCAGGGTCCTGGGGTCCCCATTTGTAACCTTCCAAGCTGGCTTCCAAGAAGCAAAGTCAAAGGGGGAAACTAGATTTGTTTAACAACTACATAATTTACTTAACAACTGCAGTGATTTGCTTAAGAGCTGTGGCAAATGAAGGTCATAAAATGGGGCAAAACTCACTTAACAACGGTGCCTTGCTTAGCAAATGGGACTCAATTGGGATCGTAAGTCATCTGTACTGGGCTAGAAATTAAAACTGATAAATTTAAAACCATTAATTTGACTTAATAGACCGCAGGGATCCCCAGACCTTACTTTGAGAACCATTAGTTTAAAAGATTGAATTTTCAAAAGTGTAAATAGAAAGTACAGTAGATGTAAGAAAAAAGGATGTGCAAGGTATTTGGATCAAAGCAAACATGTTATATAAAGTAACAGAGAAATGTATGGAATTAAGCTAATGGGAAATATTTAAAAAAGAGTTTGGTGGGATGATGGTGCGTGAAAGATGCACAGAAAACGTAATTTGACAATTTTAAACAAATAATTAAAAGAAAGAAAATGCAAAGGTATGTTGAAGAAAATAACGATTTCTTTGGGAGATGGATGAAGAGGCCCCAAGAGAATGAATGCAATAAAAAGGAAAATTAATGAAAGTATTTAGGATGGAGTTGAAATGAGGGACTATTGGAAGGTGTATTGTGACAACAATAGTGATAAATTGAAAAATAGAACTGAAATATTATTAATGTTGGTGTTCAGCAAAAAGACGGTGAAAAGGAAGCCATCCATGTTTGAGAATGTTGAAAAATGGTAAGGTTGCAATGTGTAGATGATGACACTAGAGAGATGCTTAAAAGATGGAATTGTTTGATTACAGACTGGCTTTGTGATGCTTTTAACATGTGTGAAGGTTGCATCTCTGCCTGATAAAGATAACAAGAAAGAATGTCAGAACTACAGGGAGGTTAGTTTGTTAGATGTAACTCAAAAAGGGTTGGCAAAATTCTAACTGAAAGGGGTATTACATGTGAAGAACGATTGCACAAGTTGGGTTTGTCTACTCTAGTGAAAAGAGGAACTAGGTGTGACATGATAGCAGTCTTCCAAAGTCTTCGCCACAAAGAAGAGGGAGTCAAGCTATTCTCCAAAGCACCTGAAGGCAGGGAAAAAAGCAATGGATGGAAACTAATCAAGGAGAGAAGCAACCTAGAACTGAGGAGAAATTTCATAACAGTGCAGCAGCTTGCCTTCAGAAGTTGTGGCTGCTCCATCACTGGACACTTTTAAGAAGAGATTGAGGTGGTATAAAGACTCCTGCCTTGGGCAGGAGGGGTTGGACTAGAAGCTCTTCAAAGTCCCTTCCATCCCTATGGCTCTATGAGAGGGGAATACCTGTAATATATGTTATAAGCAATTACAAAAGAACCCATAGCAAAAAAAAAGCAGAAGAGCCCAGAGAAAAACATATAACCCAAGTATTTCATGGCCACTAGATAATCAGCTATTTAAACAGGAAAGTTACTTTTAAAAAATTTTCTTATTTATTTATGGGAAAGTTGTAGTAACTTTTAAAAAACATTTCAGATTTATTTATTTAAGCAGGAAAGTTAACTTTGTAAAACTTTTCTTATTTATTTACACAGTAAGACTGTAAGTACCACATCATTTAAGGGAGAGGGGCTGGGAAAGAGAAAAGATAGAAAGGGACCAAGATCTTGCAGAGAAAAGATTGATTCAGCCTTCAGGGATAAGGCCCTGGTATCAACATCTTGTTATGATAAACACCTTTCCTCAAAGTTACTTTAAATGAGATATTCTTCATGCCACGAGACTGAAAAAACTAGAAATATCGCCTGCCTTAACTCTAGGTCTTTTGACAAACCCTACCTGTTTGAACAGATAGCTTTAAAGAAATACAACAAGCAAACCAAATGAATTATTCCTGGGCAAAAAGACATGCTTGTGGACAACCCAGGTCTACTCAGTTTCTTCCTCACTTCAATCCTGAAAAAAATCAGGCATGAGATCCAGTTCAGACCCATCACCACGTTTTAATGATCACAGAGCATCTTAAGAAGGATGGAGCATGGAGTAGTCATAAGTTAATCTCTGGAGGCAATCAAGCTACAGGGAACCAATTTTCCTGGGAGTTTCCATAAATGCAAGCCAGACTCATGTGTATTTATGATGCTGAAAACTTAGCATAATAAAACACTTATTGATTATGGATGCGCCACTCAGCAGAATCAACAATGTGCCGAAGATAAATGAATGCTGTGTTTAAAATGTAACGCATTAAGCATAATGGGTTTTGTGAAATAGATTCCCAAGCTAGAGAATATATAAGATGTTCAGGTCTCTGAACCAACTTTATTTCATGGAATTTGGGGGTGGGCAGCAGGGTTGGGTTCCTACCGCTTCGCTGGTTACCTGCTTTGTGGGGGCGCTTGCCAATCGCCTGTCAAACGCGCACGATTGACTTCGAAATCTTCGTGGTGTTCTGGAAGCACTCTGATCCAACAGCTGCGCCGCAATTGGCAAGCACGCCCACAAAGCGGGTAACCAGCGAACCGGTAGGAGCCCACCCCTGGTGGGCAGATAATTTAACTCTCCGTTTAAGGAATTCTACAAATAAGGATAGTCACAGTAAAAGAAAGATAATGGGGGCATTTTTGAGAGAGAACGCCATTTAAGCAAATGAGGGGTTTTCTAGTATCAATTCCTAGGCTGCAGCAAGTATAAAAAGGTAAAGGCAAAGGTTCCCTTCGCACATATGTGCTACTCGTTCCCGAGTCTAGGGGGCGGTGCTCATCTCCGTTTCAAAGCCGAAGAGCCAGCGCTGTCTCCTTGGTCATGTGATAATAGGGGCATTTTTGACAAAGAATGCCATTTAAGCAAATGAGGGCTTTCTCCAGTATCAAGTCAGCAAGTATACCATGACTTCATTGTGACAGTTAATTTTTCTAGAAAGACGTGGAAAAATAAAGACAGTATTAAGCATCCTTCACAGAACATCAGAAACCAAGATGCCTTTCAGTACAGCAATGTTTCTTCACCTTGGCAGCTTAAAGAAGTGTAGACTTCAACTCCCAGAATTCCTCGACTGGCTGCACCTCTGAAAGCCACCAAGGTTGAGAAGCACTGCAGTAGAGAATCAAGGAGTTGCCTCCCCGGGGTTCTCTTGCAAAGATTTCCATCCAGAAGGAGTTGAGCTCTACGGGAAGTTTGTCCAGTTCCTTCAGTGATGGGTGATGATAGTTTAAAAAAGAAAGAAGTGTCCTTTAATGCAGGGGTTCCCAACCCTCAGGCCACGGCCCATCCAGAACTGGGCCATGCAAGCAGCAGACAAGTGCATGGAGCTCCATTTGCATGCGTGCACCTGCTGCTTGTGTAAATGCGCATGCAAACTGCTTGCACAGAACCATCCCCGCTCCCTTTCCCTGCTGGTCCACAAAGCCAGAAAGGCTGGAGATGCCTGCTTTAATGTCCTGCCAAGGCTAGCCTCAAGTGCTCAGTAGGGCTGCACGTGGGTCTTCCCAAGCTCCATTTTCACTGGCAGAGGGTTGCAAGAGGCAGTCACAGCCAAAAATGGAGCTCAGGAGCCCGTTTTCGCTGGCAGAGCACTTGGGCCACCACAGGAGCCCCCCCAACATGAGTGACTTCGAGCTGGCCATGCCAACTCTCCCGCCCCCTCCCCCTGAGGTCAAACTCAACCTGGATGAGTCCCTCAATGAAATCAAGTTTGACACCTCTGCTTTAGGACATACCTAAGGACATTTTAAAAGGTGGGGTTTGGATTATGTTTT
>JANHGC010002083.1:19197-30681 GCA_027560395.1 Boaedon fuliginosus | reverse complement strand
TGGGCGCTGGGAGGCATACGGTAGCAGTAGGCGGTCTCGAAGGTACCCCGCCCCTAAGCCATGAAGGGCTTTATAAGTATGGCTGTCAGTCACTATTTATAATACTTTATAATATATTACTAAGATAAGGTTGAAATTCACCAAAACTATTCTGTTATACCTACCATCATCTGTGGCAGCATTCTGAAGCATGCTGAACATCTGTTTATAAAACATTCTTTGTTTTTTAGAATTAGGAATCTTTTCAAGGGTTGGGGAAAGCTCCATTTCTTCATTCCTTTGGTATCTTACAGATCAGTGATTCCTCAGCCTTGGCAATTTTAAGATGTATGGATTTCAACCCCCAGCATAGCTGGTTGGGGAATGCTGGGAGTTGAAGTCCATATATCTTAAAGTTGCCAAGGCTGAGAAACATTGTCCTACATCACTAACATTGGCACATTATGATTCAGACAGTCCAGGAAATACTTTTATGTCCCCTGACATTTACAGGATGGGAGGCCTAAAAATCAAGAGACCTGTCCCAAACCCTGTTGCTTAATTCCCACAGACTCCCCGTGATACGTTTAGAAGAACAGGAACATGCAAAATCCTGATGTGTGAAAAGTTTGCTTGGGAAAATTGCGAAGAAGCTGGCTCCATCAGTTTTCCCTGAGAAAAAAAAGCTCTTGCATCCAACTCATGCTTATCAAGCTAATCAAAATCCAAGCTATTTTAAGGATTTGGGGATGGAATGGCTTGCTAGGACCTAACTGCTTCTTCATCCTAACCAAACAATATTTCTGTACAGGAAATCAAACTGGACATTTAAGTGCTCCTATGTTTATGTTCCCCAAACAGCAAATGCTGTTGGCTTCTAGGAAAAGCCAGCCTTGTCCTGCCCAGATGCTTTGGCAAAGTAAAATTTTAGTCAGCTTAAATTCAGCAGCAGAGGCATCTCTGGGCTCCTGCTGAGCTGAAGAAAGGAGCTGAAGCCCTGGGTGACGAAGCAAGCGCTGATGCGTTACCTGGATCACAGGGCATGAAATTAGCAGTGGCAAGCAGGTTGGAGCCCGGAATACCTCACTGTTGTGAGCTTATCTGCAGATAGCCAAGTTCAGAATCCCACTTCTAATGACTCTGTGCAAGGCCCATGAACTCTTCCCCTCTCTGCTGCTGCCCAGCCAGCTCCAAACTAAGCTGAAAAGAGATTTCCACTGCTAGGAAAACCATCCGCTGCTGAAATAAACCATTAGGTTGACCTGCCTTTGAACTGGTCATCCAGTGTATACTTGGCTTCAAAAGAAATTGTAAGGATCATAGCAGGCAAGGCTGCATTTTTTTAAAAAAAGGAATTAGTTACGGACATAATTGGATTATCCACATTTCCTATTAATGAAAACCGTTCAGAAACATCATTTGATGTAAGATTTGTGGAAGCACAACTGACTAGATGCTGCTAGCAATGAAAAATCTACAGTAGTTGTCAAAGTGTCTCAACAATACAATAATTCAAAAGATAGTTTTGGATTTCTAAAGCCTCAAATCAGTTTTGCACAATCTGGGAATTCCATGGAGTGATTCCAATACTGTAGAAATGGAATCCCCCCAAATTTAGAATACTTCAGGAAAACTGAAGGAACGCCTGATTTCTTAAAGATTACCAAGTTCTTCATTGGAAACGCTTGCCTGTGAAACTCCAACTTCAGAAATAAACTTAAGAAGACATTCCCATAGTTAGTCCTAACAAGCAGCCAACACTTCAGAACCAAAAGAAAATATCCTTTCACTTTCTCGGCCCCACCTACCTCACAGGGTTATTGTTTGAGAAAAATAGGAGGAAGAAGGAGTATCATGTATGTTTGCTGCCTTGAGTTACTTCTAAAAGTAATAAAGGTGGGATAAAAAATAACAAAATCATATTATTACATTGTATTATAATTATATAATTATATTATAATGGAGATAGAGGTTTACTTCAAGTTAAGCAAACTGTCGAAGAAGAAAAGCATGCATTGGATAATTTTATAAGACAGCCAGGAATAAGCACTGATGCGAATTAAATTGAACTTTACTGAATGTGTAGGAACCAAAACACAAGCATAGAAATAATGTAGTAAAAACAGGAACTGCATGCTGGAAAGGAAAAGCACTACACCGTCAATGTCCACAAGAGATCAAGGGGAAAGTGGATAAAGATAAAATTGACAACTGCTTACAACTGGAACCTTTAAAAAAAAACCCGAAGGCTTGGTTGAGGCTGTTCAAGAGAACAAATGAATGCAATCAAGGCCAGAATTGAAAAATTGTCAAATGATTCAAAGTGCAGATTTTGCAGAAGCAGAAGGAACAATGAATTATATACTCAGTTGGTGCAAGAAGATTGAACAAGCTGATTAAAAATAACGACATAACAGTCACCAAAATGATCATCTGATCATGGAAGATCTATAAAAATCATTAGGTGCAAGCAATGAACGATTGGTGGGAAAATAGAGTTGAAAAAGTAATTGAATATGAGCAGATTAAAATATTGTGGGATTTCCAAATACTAACTGATAAAATCTTGACTCATAACTCACCAGATTTAACTGTGGTTGAAAAGGAGAACATGTGGATTACATTGATGTAACAATATCAGGGACTAATAGAACACAAGACAAAGAACTGCAGAAGATTCCCCTGGAAGGGGTGAAGAGAGGCGGGGTACAAATCTAATAATAATAAAAAAATAAAAATAAAAGATTACAAAGTATCAAAATTTGAAAATCGAAGGTGAAAGATTCTGGGATAAACCAGGTATGGTGGTCCCAATGGTTGCAGGCACACTGAATGGCATACCAAAACAATCTTGGACAGCACTGTCCGAAATCTGCACTTTGACAACATTTCCATCTGTAAATTGCAAAAGACCACACTGCTTGGATCCACACATATACCATGCCAATATTTTATGGCATTCTAGATTCTTGGGAAGAACTTGATGTGTAGAAGGCCAATGCCCAGCGAAAGAACTGACTTCACAGCTGATAACAACAACAACATTTTAAGAAGATACTTGGCTGATACCTAGGATGCCGGCAGCAACCCGTCTCAACCATCAGCGCCAGTCAATGATATCTGTGATACATTTTTAAATGTTCAGTTCACTGAGTTTCATGTTTAATGAATAAAAGAAATAAACTAATAATAATAATAATTTGCCTGCAAGCAAAAACTAGTGAGACCATAAAATAGAGAAAGTCATAAAAAATGAAAAAAGTTAAAATGCTCTGGGGCTTTACAATTCAAGCAGACAGGCACCTTTCACATAACACCCCAGACTTAACAACTGTCGATAAGAAAGACAAGAAAAAAAAGTCTGGACAGTGTATGTGGCAGTGTCTGGAGACAGCAGAATAGAGACGATAACAAAATACAAAGACCGAGAACTGGCAAAGGCAAGTAAGGGTAGCACCAATAGTAATAAGTGCCTTGGGTACAATCCCAAAACAACAGAAGCACCATTTGAACACCATTGGCATTGAAAAATTCTCCATCAGTCAATTGCAGGAGGCAGCTTTACTTAGAACAGCTTCCATCCTGCAATGATATTTGTAACACCACCAAACATCCAGAATTGCCTATCCCAGGTCCTTGGTAAGGACTTGACAGGTAGACAAAAATGCCAAACCCAGTCAGACTGTGCAATGATTGACATCAACAACAACAGTAATATTATTTTAACAGCTCTTAGGTCCTTGGTTAGGACTTGAACTGTTAAGTTTTTACACCAGTCCCAGACTGTGAATCAAATAGAAGATTACATCAATAATAATAGTAATAATAATAATTTAAAAAAGAAAAAGAAATAGAGGTTGATTTGATTAGTAGAATGTCCTTGGTGATTCCAAATATGCAAAGCATTAGGGTACTTTCCCCCACCCAATCAGTGATTACTCTGTTTGGATTTGCTGTGTGTGTGTGTGTGGGGGGGGGATATTGACCGTGCAGTTGGGCTATGTACAGAAAGCCCTGGCACAAATTACGATGCAGTTGGGTTCTCTAGCCTTCAGTTCTGAGAGTGAATCACTTAAGGCATCAAATCCAGGCTGTTACTCTAATAACCTAAAAATAAAAGCTTCCAAAATTGTACTGAGCTATTAATGCATGCCGGTGTTTCTTGAAAGAGTGGCTCAGGTCTTTTCAGCCAGCAGCCAGGCTCCTGGCTCCTCCATGTCCAATCAGCTTCGTAAGTTGACATATACGCAGGTTAGACTCCTTTGCTGGCATTTGATGTTGCTTGAACACAACCTGGCAAGGCTTCATTAACATGTGTATGTAACGACAGTTGAAATATTGAGAAATATTTAGGGAACTCAGTTTTCATTGTTCTTTAAGAAAAAAAACCAGACGATGATTGGGGAACATCTAGCCATTTTATGACAACTCGGATAGAAGCATAAAGCTAAGTTCTACTGTAGAGAGATTTTTAAAAGGATAGAAATCCTGATCAGAAAATTGTATTTCAAAGTGAAAGGTTCTTAAGTGGTTCTCTTAGTAAGTAGGAACCAATCCAAAGACAAACAAAGCCTGAAGGACTATTTTTGATTCATCACAAGATAACCTAAATTTGGCATAAAGACACTTTGTTCTCAGAGATATGTAAAATATGCAATTTTGACTAATTCTTGCTTACTTTGGTACTTCTGAAACAGTGAAAACCATGGCATGCTAAAAACGGTCCTTATTTCTATCCCATTATTAGAATTTTAGGCAAGACCTTTTGAAATTTTATTAGATAATCTCAACATACTTCAACCCCATATTTAGAGCCACAAGGTTTATGAACATCAGTTTTCTCACGTATCAACATATTATTTAATATTTGCTTATTCATATTATAGAATAATATAGGAGAGGATTGGGGAAAATCACAATTCTAATCATTTGCATTTTGAATGTTTTTCCCAGCACTCACTACAAATGAAATATATACCAATGGTACCTACAGTCTGAAGGTGGCACCTCCCAAAATTTCATCATGGCTACCTTAATGTGGTGTAAACAATATAGTTCTCTAGGCAACCCTACAAACAGGGATTATGCTGCCTTTTCAACAATTCTCTCCAGTAATCACTTGGCAACTAGCATATATTATTTGTCTGCCGGTCTTACATAGTCTTACTGGCATATCCTTGTGACTCTATGTAGGGTGTATGCAGTGGGAGCTACTATATTTGTGAAGACGCCTTGCTACATCAAGATGGAAAATATATAGGTTTCCAGATGTCTGAATTACAACTCTCAGTATGATAAAATCTGCTGCAAATTGTAGTTTAACAACAGCTGGATGACAGAACTTCCTTACTCATTCGAGATCATGTGAGCAGCTTACACAATTATGGCAAGCTCTCTGCTACACAAGCTTGTCAATCTGGAGACTGATAAAACAAACTAGAGTGCAGAGCCAAACAGTACTTTCTCATTCTTCCCACTTACAGAATTGAACTTCAGGGTGAATGAGCAAGAATGGAGACAAGTCATGCCAAATCCTTTTTTTCAATCAGCAGACGAAGAGATAGGACCACCACATAATAAGCAAAGCATTGCATTTCCCAGGCCCAGAACACAAGTCCACAAGTTGCCAAGGTTGGAGACCCCTGACCTAGGGCCCCTCTTCTCCCATCCATTCCAGACCCTTCAATATCCTTATCAAAATGCAACTGGACTTCCTTTGTTTTTTTCTTGAAGACATTTCACTTCTCATCCAAGCAGCTTCTTCAGTTCTGACTAAATGCTGGAGGAGGGAAGGATTTATATTCCCTGCAGTCACCTGGTTATTAGCACTCTCTCTGAGAACTATTGAGGAAACGGAAGGGTTATCTGTGATAATCCAAGTGGCCTCAACAACTCCCAGAGAGAGGGAAATGAGACAACTTGCCACAGCCAACTCACCATGGCCAACTCGGCACGACCAACTCACTGCAGGACAATTTAAGAATTCTATTTAATTATTTAAAATAAATAAAAATTATTTTAATTTTTGACATTCACATTTCATTCTATCCCTCCTTTTGCATTCTTTCTGTAATGATTCTATCCCATCATTTTTATATATATTAGTGTAACACTTGTCCTCCTGTGGTGAGTTGGCCATCGCGAGTTGACCATGGCAAATTGCCATAGACCCCCGAGAGAATGCTAATGACTGGATGACTACCAGGAATATAAATTTTCCATCATTCAATCAGAATTAAAGAAGCTTTTAGGATGAGAAATGAAAGATCTTTGAGGAAAAACAAAGGAAGTCCCGTTGCCTTTGAAAAAGCACCTTTGGGAGAACTATGGCCTGGATGACAGAGAATCTCCGCAGACATCCTTATCAAAACCATTTTGCAATCTTGTTAGATTAGATTAGTAAACCCGAAGTGGGGGTAATGGAAAGATGAGCAGTATCCAGCAATAATCCTTTAGCAACATGACCTGGGTTATTTCTCTTTTTTGTAGGCAGACATAACAACTCTGATACACATGCGGATAAGTCAAAGGCGCCTAGAAATCATTTGGATTGAATGTGCAGAACAATTCCGTTTATGTCACTTCACCTGCCTTCTTTGATAATTCAAGAGCAGAAATCTTTAAAAGTAGAAATAGAGGAAGAGAATGATTTAGAAGTGTAACAACAGCCTTTCAAAATACATTTTCATTTTTTTTCCTACGCCATAGGCAATTGCGCTAAGAGTGCTGCTTTTCCCAGCAGAAACTTGCATTAATGGCTCAAAAGGAAAAAGACAGAATTAGTTTTAGTCAAATTTAATCTGGAGCTACATCTTGCTGCTACAGGAAATCAGGCGATAGTACATGGAACACACACACACAATTCTAGTAAAGTCTGTTCTGCACTAATAAGTGCCTTGATTAAATCAAAATGGACAAGCGCTGATTTCAATGTGACTTAAATAGTGCTTACAATTTCAGCCTGGAGTTTCTTTTCCTTTTCTATTTCTTAAACTCAGCATAATGTCTCAGTCTCTAGAGAAACTCATTTACTGTATTTATTCAAGAGGAAGATGAGCTAAATTTCCTCTCTGTACTCAAGGCAGGTAGCCTGCCTTGAGTACAGAGAGCATCTCCCCATATACACCTCGCTCCCCCCATAACCAACCTCTGAGTAGATTTGGCTGGGCAAAATGAATGACCCAAAGTCACCCACTGAGCTTCCAAGGCTAAAGGTGGAGTTGAACTTGGCTCTCCATAGCATAAATTAATTGTTACACCCCATTGGCTCCCCTCCCTAGATTAAAGAAAAAGTAGATTAAAAAATATATATATAAATAGAAACAGAAATGCTGTGCAATGCCAAGCTCCTTTGTTTTGTCAATCCTGGGTTGCCCACTCCAACTGACACCCATCTGACATATTTTGAGGCATGCAAACTCAGGAAACTAGAACCATTTGAATTTTGGAAAAGGCTTTATTACTAGTAGAGTAAAACAGGATTTTGGAAGCTTCCTAAAGTAATTCTCCCAGCTCAACTTATACCTAGTGTAATTATGGCAGGGTTGCCGTTTTCTGTAACAGCCCTGCTTCTTTCAATAGTGGTCATGTTCCCTCCATCATGCTCCAAAGGTTTGTTAGAAATTTCTCCACTTTGCTTGTGGGAAGCCTTCAGGGAGAAAGTCACTGGGGAAGCCGGCAGGGAAGTTGCAGTTCCAAGGGCAGCAGGCAGGTAAGTGGCTGCTGTTGAGGGAGGGAGGGAGGGGACAGTGCTACTGATCAAGAATTGCATGCTAGTCTGTGAGAGATGCCATGTGGGTGGGTAACACAGATTGGGATGGGTGGCAAGGGGTGTATGCTGTGCACGTTGGGAAGGGAGCACAGGGTGATGATATGTTCCAAGATGTTGAGGTCGTAGTGTGTGTAAGAAGTGTGACGTTGGTGAAGTAAGGTGTTTTTGAGGATGGTGTAGATCAAAAAGAACACATGGGATTGCAGGTGTGTGTGACAGTACTATGCCAACTGTGGATGGTGAACTGGAGAGTGGCATGGGTGGGGAATGGTGTAGAGCCGTGTTGGCAAACCTATGGCACACGTGCCGGAAGTGGCATGCCGAGCCATGCTTCCGGGCATGTGCACCATCATTGCACCGCCTGAACTCCTTGGTAGTCTCTCATATCTTTGCTGGAAGCACAGCTGATTGTCGGATTGTTTGATCAGCTGTGTTTCGGCTCGCATGGCGTGGGGGAGTGTCACATGTGCATGCACAGAGGGTGGGGAAGGGTGGGGGGATGTCATGCACGCATGCATGGGGGGTGGGAGAGCACTTCGCCTCCATGCACATGCATGCGCGACATCCCCCCACCCCCACACAACTCTAGAGCTGAAGCACAGCTGATCCGACGATCAGCTGTGCTTCCAAACAAGGACAGAAGAGTGTGTGGGAGGTGGGGGAGTTGCACGCACGCACACACATGCATGTGGGGGGGGAGGGGCAGGTAGCCGTGCGAGTGCGCATGCACAAACTTTTGGCACACAGGGCAGCAAAAGGTTTGCCACCACTGGTGTAGAGGAAGTCCAAGAGGCACTGCATGGGTTGGGTAAGGTGTGTGGGAGGGCTGCAGGTTTGGAAGGGTGCATGGGATTGTGAAAGAGGTGCCATGCAGGTCAAGGAGGGCATGGGGGAATGGTAAGAGTCAGGAAATGTGTGTGGGGCTATGCAAGAAGTGCTTAATGGGTAGAGGAAGACATGGGAGGTGGCATGGGTCATAGAAAGTGCACAGGTGGCAGCATGGGTCAGCGGAGTGTGTGGGATCCATGGGGGTCCCTTCCTCTTTGTTCTTCCTCCCTCTTTCTCTCCCTCCCTTTCTTCACCTTTCCTGTTTCTTTCCATTTTAAAACAGGTGAAGTGAGTGCTGCTGGGTAAGGAGTAAGTGAGGGATTGCAAGATTGGCTGGGAAATTGTCACAGAATGTGGCCCTAACAGCATTCAGTAGCACTGAACAACCACAACCTCCCCAAATTTCATTCTTTCTGGAATCACATGTGCCAGATTGTGGACACAATCTGTAAGAAAGCCCATTTGAGGTACCTTGGTTCCAAAATTGTTGCCCTATGATGCACTGTTTCATGGGGTTAAAGGTCATGGCAATGGGAGTTTCAGTAGTACAATGCTTAGGAAAGGAAAGTTAAAATGGAGTTGTAGAAGGAGAGGCCAGTTCATCATTTGTCTCATTCACACCTTTTTAGCTTCTACACGGTTGTGGATTGAATTGAATACGATGAATTAAATTTTCTCGCCCAGAAAAAGAAGGCAAGTGAACAAAGAGCAATAACGCCTCTTTCCCTAAGGAAAGAGAAAACCCTGAAAAACTCAATATTTTGCTTCCCTTCTTCTAAATGCTGATTCCATCCTGCTCCTCAGTAAGTCCTCCTCAAACAAAGGATTCAAGAGCAAGACATGTCTTTGAGGGGTTGAAAATGGATTGCTAGCTGGAGAGCCATTCTCATCCAATTCTTACTACTGGGAGGACCACAGGCTAGCAGATGGGCCAACAGTTGCTGCATCTTATCTACAACCTACCTCAGAATGGGTTTATGAGATCATCACTAGGTCAAACGCATAATTTCTACAGGTCTCAAAAAACAAACAAACCAGGTAATAGGCCTCACATGGGATGACAGGTAAGAAGAGGGAAGGGAATTTCTATTTTGCAGATCCGAGAAGGAACAACTGTACAGCTGCAAAGCTCTCATAAATAACAATTAAAGGCCAGGACACATTTATGGGAGGATGTCAGAATATGACCTCAAATGTTAGATTTTGGGGAGGGGGAAGGTGAAGACACAGACCTTCCCTCCAGAACCAATTTCCTTTCCCAAATAAGCAGAGATAATAAAAGCTTTACAGCCAAGGAAGACATAACCAAAGGCACTCAACCGATTTTCTGTTAATCAACAGCCAAGAACAGTTGGAATTGACAGAGGAGGAAGATGTGAAACACAGCCAGGAGAAGAGAAGGTAGGAAAGAAAAAGCCACAAAGCCATCATAGTTTGTTATCATGTTTCGTCACTTCCTTGTCAAGGAACCAAGAAGTGCTTTGGAATGAAGAGGGCACACACGCAGCAGTTGTTAGCTGAACTTTAAATGCAGCGGGGGGGGGGGGGGCAGTCTCCAAACTTTAAGATTAATGAACTTCAACCCCCAGAATTCCTCAGCCAGTATAATGGAGAGCTGAAGTCCACAAATCTTAAAAAGTTGCTAAGTTTGGAGTCTTCTGCTTTAAAGCAGTTGCATCTTTTCCTGGATCACACAGCTGTTCTTCTCACTTGCAATGCAATCCTACAAAAAGAAGTTGCAGATACATGTCACTTGAAAGTTCTCAGATATTCCAGGGCTTTTTTGTCACTTTTGAATCTAAAGTACTGCCAAGTTGTAACACTGACTATATTTATGAACACAATACATCTGTGCAGTTTACTATAGTGTTATTAGGTGGTAAGAATTGTTGACTGCTCTAGGGATGCACTTAGTCATCTATTCAAAAACACTGTATGTTACATTAAATGTTCATATAATCCTCTTTAGTCTAAAAATATTACCAAAAATATACTAAAAATTGTAAAATGCGAATGCAAAACAGCAAATTTAAAGAAGTCAAGTGTCTGAAAAGCGATTATACCATTATTGGACAGTGTTTAATACACATTTACTAGGACAAAACGTGAATTAAAAAACAGTAAAATAGAAAAAAAAATAATCTCTATTATTGTTAGAAAGCTGAGGAAAGGAGACAACCATATTCTAATAACATGAAAACACATACTACAATTGCGAAGCAAACTTCTTTTTACAAATTATGAGACCAAATTCCAGTAGAAGTAGTTTGTTCATATACAAAGATTGATTGATAGAGTTCTTTCACAGTTCTAAGTTGCCAAACTTACTTTTGCAAAAGTTATGTTGATTCTTTGTCACCAAGACATGTTTTATTTTCTTCCAAATAAGCAGAATTTTCTAGACCGAAGACACATCATATATCTTTTTTAAAAAAAATGAATATTACACTAGCAACTTTATAACCCTCTGGTACGTTCAAAAAGTGTTTTTAATAGCCAATAAAGTTGTGATAGGCCAGGGGTGTCAAACTCGCGTTGTCATGGTGTCGTCATGTGACGTATTGGGACTTTCCCTCCCTTTCCTAAACCAGGCGGGGACGGGGCCAGCTCGTGACGCATCCAGCCCACGGGCCATGAGTTTGACCCTCCTGTGATAGACTCTTAGCAACCACACAGATAGACCTTCTCCAGGATGATCTACACTCAGCCTGGTTTCATTGCTACTCTGCCAAGTGCCAGACGGTGGTGTATTTTTGGTCTGCTGGTTCTTTTACTCTTCATAATTAACCCTAAAAGATGTAGGCTCTCTATTACCTTTATTTATTTTTATTTATTTATTTGATTTATACCCCGCCTCATTTCCCCGGTCAAAGGGAACTTGAGGCAGCTAACAACAGTTAAATATA
>JANHGC010002082.1:15836-27009 GCA_027560395.1 Boaedon fuliginosus | reverse complement strand
CAGAAGTGGTCAGGGTTGGATGGGGGAAGGAAAAGGGGGGGGGAAGAATGGGGAGACAATTTGAGTTTTTTTTTTTCCTGAGCTCTTAACATCAGAATGCAAATCATTGCTAATTTCCCATTTCCACGAAAATTATCTTGCTTAAATATTAGGTGCGCCAGGCCTTCGCTCGCTATTCAAAACAAGCCCATCGGATTTCTCTAGAAGTCTGAACAAAGGAGACTTCATGAGTAATGCATAGCAGTCTTGGGCTGGGATGGACTAAAAGAAATACAGTTCAGTCCCCACAATTTGCTTCACTGGGGGATGATAACTCAAATTGCTTGGTATGCATTTGTGGATTTAGTCACTGCGGCCCAACCCTTTAAAAAGAACTTGGCCAACAAGGATGGCAGGAACCTACCTGCTGTAATTCTGAACTAAAAATGTCCTGCGTAGAGATGCTGCAGATAGGGTAGCACTGACTATGCACAACATAAAGGTAGAGTTATTATGGTGGTGGGGTTGTTAACCAGATCTCAGCTCGCACTGCAACCAGGGTCAAACTAGGTTGAATGTTGGTGATGCCTTTTTTGCGGGGTGATGCCTTGAACATGTGGGGGTATCAGTTAAAATAGTAACAAGCAACAACAACAACATTAGCCATCCTGGATCACAAATGTTGCAGTTTAGATCAAGAATGTCCAGGGTGATAAAGTTTAGAACAGAGAATGGACAGCCTCTCTATTCTTAGGATCTGCTCTAGATTGGAACTATAGGATAAAAAAATATCGAAACCGAAACCAAAGCAGTTGTACCATATGACCTTACCTTCAGCATGATTGTCTATGCTTCCTTATGCTCCTTATCATTATGCTCCTTACCACCTACCTATAAAGTTTTGTAGTAATTAAAAAAAAAACATACCGTACAGAAACGTATACTGCATACACATAGAGGCAGTAATAGAAAAACATACGATGAAGTGGCATTGTTTTGTGTTTAAGTAAAAAAAAAATAGTTCTGTGACATGCTAACATGTTCGTTTTAAATCAACTCTGATTTTTTATATATATATATAGTTGAAGCTCTGGCCAACTCCTTTCCATCAAATCAATAACTTTGGATTAAACTGTCTGGACAATAAAGTTTGTTATAACAATAGAAATAGCATTTAGGCTTATATACCGCCCCGTAAGTGCTTTACAGCACTCTCTGGATGGTTTACAATGTAGAAGCATTATTTGTATCTTGCCGCCAACAATCTGGATCTTCATTTTACCGGCCTCAGAAAGGATGGAAGGCTGAGTCAACTTGGAGCCCGTCAGAATTGAACTCCGGGCTGTGGGCAGAATTTGATTGTCATACTGCATTTTAACCACTGCGCCACAAGGGCTCGAGTTAGTAAGGTAACTCTTACTAACTTGAGCTCTTTTAAACTCTTTCAACCATTCCCTCTGCCCCAAATTGGCACTAAATATAATGCATTCTGCATTGGAGTTGCAAGGGAGCTAATGTAGATCAAGGAGCCTGAAAGAAATATATTGTGGATGAAGTGCATAGAAATTGTGTTATTGTGAAGTATCCCCCACACTGCAAAATCTACTTGTTCATACCATCGTTTGGCGTCCTGCTTGCAAGGCACCTTATTTAAATGAGATGTGCTTGTGACTGCAAAGAAGGATTAGGAAAAAGATTGTGACTTCTATGGCAGGGATCATTTAATGGCCAGTAAATTGTGAGATTGGGCCAGTGATCACGTGGCTCACCCATTTTCCCGAGGAAAGCGTGCATGTATGTGTTAATGCCTTCATTGTTTATCTTATAGTCATTCTAGGCCAGTTTGAATGTAAGGTTACATTCCCGTAATCTGGTGCTTTCTGGCAAAAAAATGTTTATGGTCTTTCGGACTCCATGTTAAATCCAGCTAAACTTGAACGTGTAGACATTTTTATACCATCTGTATATCTAGTATCATGCGAAATCAGTTCTTTGTGTCTGTTTGTCTGTCTCTCTGTTTGGATTTGAGTTTGCTGTAGAAATGGGAAGTTTGCAACAAAGGAAGCCTGTTTGGACAGGGCGCATGATAGGCTAAGATCTAGTAAGCTCTCCTCTTTGGAGATACACATGTCACATGGTATGTGGTCTTAGAGAACAGATGTGAATGATTGCATTAGTCCAGTTCATTCAATCTTCCCTTTGCTTTCTGTGAAGGAAGAACCACAATTATTGTGGCTTTCTTTACACGTGAGTTTGCAGGATCCTTGACTGCCCAGAATTTAACACCCTCCAAATGAGTTGGGGTCCAGCCTCCTTCATCCCTGGCAGGTGTGATGGGACTTGTAGGTCTGCATACCCAGGTTAAGAGAGAGGCCATTACATTCAGTCAGTGACAAACGTATGGGTGGACTGTCACAAGCTCAGATTGCAGCTGAGTTTATAATAGATAGCACAATGTGTTTAAGCCATGGGTTTAAAAATGAATTATTCAATAGGCCATAGGGGGCTGGGTTCACAGTTATTGCTGAGCCATAAGTCACGGTTTACAAACCAACGCTTGAGTTTACAAATTGCGCTAAGCCTAGTTTGGCATGTGCACTGAGTATTCTTAATGTTCAGTGCCTTGGCTGTTCTCTGATGTGGCTCAGTCCAGCAGATTTGCAGTTGTAAATCCAGTATTTCCAGTATATCCAGTATATCTGGAAGCCATCAGACGGAAGGAACAACTTTTACATTCAACCAGAAATAGTCTTAACGACAAGCGAGAAAAAGTGGCTGGATCCACTGATCTTGCAAAACCCAAGTTGACAAAAATAATTCTTGCATTTGCTGTATCCAAAACAAACCCCATTGTGACTTAAGGTGATGCCTGTTCCTCACAGCATCCTGAGTTACAGATTATAATCAACCCCATGTTAGCCCACCCCAGCATATCCTGCAAACGTAGCTAGTAGGAATAATAGTGTCAAGGCAAAGAATAAGTGAAAAAGGGTAGTAGGAAACACTTCTGATGTCTGGTTCTCACACCTGATACAGGAAACTATTTCCAGCAGTAACCCCAAGTTGAGTGTAATAAGTAGTTCCAACCTTTGGGCTGGTTGCGCGAAGCTCGAAGCCATAATATGGTTTGTTTGTATTTAGCTTAGCATGATGTTCTCTGTCTGATGTATCTGTTTCCCCCAAAAAAGACATCATGGGCTTTTTATGACAAACCATAATGTAAAACCTTACTTTCTTAAGATTATAAACTGTGTCTTGTTTTAATCGTGGCTTCGGCTTATATCTGAAGCCAAATGTAAAGTTATTTCTGTGCTCTGCCCACTTTTTTTTTTTTAACCTATGGGCAAAAGGAATAGAGAGAATTGAGAATTGCCTAAAAGGTCCTGATCATTTCACTAGTTTATAAGATTCACTCTGCCTTGTTCTAACATTTAAAAACCGTAGTTTTTAAAAAGCCTAAATTAGTGTTATTAATATTAGTAAATTAGCTCAGTTTGTACATAGCATTAAGCCTTAAGCGATGTTTTTTTTTTACAATGTTTGGACAACATGGGTCAAAGTTACTGGCAAACCAAGCCAGTGTGGTGTTTTGTTTGTTTGTTTTTCAACAAATCTGAGGTTAAAAATTATGATTTCGTGTTACGTGTGAATTCCACCATTCTTTTGGTCATCAGTGCCTATATGCAATTTGGTTTCTTTCCCTAGCTAGAAAGCAACATATGGAATTACATATGGCATTTTCCCTCCTAGCTGGTGTGGTGTATACATTTTTATATGCACTATGCTTCTCTCATCACCCCTCTTTTAAACGTTCGGCAGATGTGCAGTCTATATAATAGATTATAAAATAGATAATAGATATTATATAGGCTATCTAATAGATATTTTGTTTAATCTTGGTGAGTTTGTTTGAGGGACAGCTAGAAAGAAGAAACTGACACCTTAGTTTTTCAAACGAAGGGAGGTACTATTACTAAATGCGGATAGGTTTGGGATATCATTAAGATACTTTGCAAATGACTATGGAGGAGCAAATATTTTACATTGAGGATGATGTTATCCATTCCGTCATGTCAGACTCTGGGCAATTCTATGGACCAGGTCTCTCCACATCTTCTGATCTTGCACTACTTCTCTGAGTTTTTCTGTGATCTGGCTGGTGTCATTCTTGTTGGTGATTTTACATTATCCATCTGTGTCTCTTGCTTACCAACTGCATGGACACACGAGACATTGGCTATTGGACACACAAGATATTGGTGCAAACATCCTCTGGTCATCCTTAATGCAATATTGATGTTCATTGGGAAGAAAGTACTGTAATGTAGAATAGTTGAGGCAGTCTGTTGGGGTTATTGACAAATTAATATACTGTAAATCAGGGGTGTCAAGCTCAAGGCCTGTGGGCCGGATGCAGCCCAAGATGTGGTTGGATCTGGCCCGCAGGGCCGTCAAGGTCTACCCGCATCGTTTTGGCCAAGTCTACCCAATGCAAAGAAACATCGGGCCAGCGTGGCTTTGGCCCAGTCTACCCAATGCAAAGAGGAAACATGGCAGCAGTTTGGGGAGTGGCTTCAAACTGGCCATGCCCACCCAGTAGGCTACACACACCCTTTGACCCCCCGAAGTCAACCACAGCCCTGATGTGGCCCTCAATGGAATTGAGTTTGACACCCCTGCTGTAAATCATCACATTAAATATTTTAATATGAATTGAGTTTACACTAAACACATAACAATTATGTGGTTGGTTGATTGGTTGGTTGGTTTTCTGCTTGGTACAATGGATTACTTCCACCCATTATTATACAGTCTGGCCCAGCCTAGATTTTTGATCTGATAAAGTCCTTCAAAATCCTTCAAAATATTTTTGAACTCCACCCACTAGCGATATTATCTTCTCCTGAAATAAATGGTGACATCTGAGTTGATTTCAGTAGGAAAAGAAATGCTTGAAAAAAATTCCCACTGAGATCAACACTGTGCTCATTGCCGCCTCGAGTTCCCCTTTTGGGTGAAGAGAGGCGGGGTACAAATCGAATAAATAATAATAATAATTCTCGTCTCTGGATTGTACGTTATTTTGCATCAGTTCCCCCCCCCCCCAAGAGATAACTACTGTTTTGTTTATTTAAATGACTTTTTTTTCCACCATTGGCCTCAATCTCTGTTGAACTCTTTCATGTCTGTGTGTGGAATTGTGCTGTGGATAAAAATGTGTTTTGTACTTCTGAATGTTCTATGTAGCAGAAGCAGTTTTGTGTGTCGATATAACGAATAACTTGCCTTTTAAAAATTTCATTCAAATAATAAAACGTCATAAGCTACTTACCACGGAATGTAGAGCTGTTGTTGATTCCAGTCTGTAGGATAATGTGGTTCTTTTTATGGATTTAATGATTATACTTTAAGATTTACTTTAAAAAAATAATAATACAGGATTTCCCCGTGTCTTTATTTTGCTTATGATTATATATGGTTTCTCCAAACGAATTTGCAAAGTGGCTGACGGTATAAAACATTTTAGTACCAAAAGTCAAAATCCTAGAATGGTTGTCAGGTTCAGTGACAAAAAGGGCCTGAGCAAGAAGAGGGGGTTGGACTAGAAGACCTCCAAGGTCCCTCCCAACTCTTATTCTGTTAGGGCTCATCCAGAGAACATTGTCAAAGACTGTTGGTACTGAAGATAAACCAACTTTTTTTTTTTTAGAAATCATCACTTGGAAGCCTCTGCTCGAAGAAGATTCATGGGCATAATTTTGCAAATGGAAATTTTGGGATGTCTATCTCTGGTAGGACTCAAAATGGACATTGTTTTCTCCAAAGGGTTGATAAATGATTATTTTATCCAAAAAGAAAAAGTGAGGCTATTCAAGCCTGGTATTCTTCAGCTGCATTGGGACTGAACTCCCAATGTTGGTTGAAAATGGTGAGAGCTGCAATTCCAGCTTAGATTGTCTCTGTGACTTTCTTTGGGACTTCTGAAGGTGACCTCATCCTCTAGGATCACAAACCTCTGTAGTTGGACAATCACATTCTCTCTCCCATCACGATTCATTAAACCTTTGGATTTGATCTAGTTTTGGAAACTTATTATGGAGCATGGAATAAATTCATCCCAAATCTTTCTTGCCAGACTTGGGTAACTTCCACTATCTCCACTTTCTCTCTCGACCACAAAATTGTCAAAAGCAGCCAAGGTGTTCTCCATTACAAATCTCCCAACAGCCTTTATCATTAATAAAGGCAATGGCTGATGGAGCTGGAATCCAATATATGGAGAAATATGTGTTTTTTTTAATTTCTTGTCAAAGTGATATTTATTTATTTATTACACTTTTATGCCACCCAACTCCCGAAGGACTCTGAGCAGCTTATAACATAGATAGCCATAGCACTCAGATTTATATATATATTGCTTATCAGAGCTTTACAACACTCCTCAAGCAGTTACAGAGTCAGCTTATTGCCCTCAAACAATCTGGGTCCTCATTTCATCGACCTTGAGAAGGATGGAAGGCTGAGTCAACCTTGAGCCTGGTGAGATTCGATCTGAGAACCTGCTGAACAAGTCAGCAGAGATAGGCTCCAGTACTGCATTTAACCACTGCGCCACCGAGGCTCTTAAACTACTAGTTGACAAATTAGCCTTACAAAGCCAGAAAACAAATCGCTTGGTACCACATGAATTTCCTTCAATCCTTAGCAAATGTTTTGTCTAGAAATGTAAGAACTTAATTTAAAAAAAAAAATGAACAGCCAAAGAGTGATTGCCATTAGTAAGCAATGCAGACATGTGTCATCATGCTTTCGGATCACAATGTTTAGCGACATAAATTCCCATCATAAATTAAGGTCTACCTAAAGATATAAAATAATCTTCTCCAAATAAGCTATTGAGAATTACAGGAGAAGAAAAAAATCACTCGCTTTATCGTGTGTGTCCCTGTTTATATTCATATGCTGAAAATAACCTCAGAAGTATATGAAAGTGATTCCCTCTTCTTTTTAACGGTGTCCAGTTCTCAGAAACTGCCTGGACAACTCCCTGCATTTTTCTTGGCAAGGTTTTTTAGAAGTAGTTTGCCACTATTTCCTTCAAGGCTCTCATCTTGGTTACACACCTGAGCCTAGATAACCAGAACACGTTTTCTTGAGACACCTTTCATGTTAAAGGTTCTCTACTCAAATTTCAAGTCAAAATTTCTCACGCAGGGGGCTTAGGGCATGATTAGCCTTAATATCAAAATTGCATCAGACAGCTCTGCTCTTTGCTCACATCACGGACTCACCTGGCAGATGAAAGCAAACGCTTGTCGACCAACCCACTTGGAACAGTGGCGGAATCTCATAATCAACTCATTAATGAAATTTAATCCCAGAGAGGTTGCATTGTATGCATAGAACTTCTGTAGTATTGCTACAGCCTGCAAAAATACCAAAGAATCAAGCAGGAGCAGTGACAGCAGTGTTATAAAATGCAATTCACACAGCAAGTATCACTCATTACACATTTGTTTCCTGTGAATCTCTATAAATAAATACGATTATTATGAACTTTGATGGGGAGGGCGGGAATGCTGAAATAGGTTTCTAGCATTTAAAAGTAGACTTGTTAAGCCAAATGGGTGTATCATGTAGAACAAAAGGAGATAAAGGCTGGGGCCTTACCAATTTGAAGGAGATCCACCTGACTTCAGAAACTTTATCTGAACAGAGCGTTAGTGCAATATGTCTTAAGTGGTCGAATACATCATTGGGATTATAAAGTTCAAGTATCAAAATGAGCTGCCTAAAAGAAAAAGAAAAAAGAATTAATTATATATGTTCTAGCTTTTATCTGAAAATACAGATAAATTTGGAAAATAATATTAAGGAATATCATTAGGAACTCAGCATTTTGCAACAGCTTCTTTTGTACTTTCTGTTTGAAGAATCATTTACACATCAATTATGATCTGTAAACTGCCCAGAGTTGACTTATCAGCGAGATGGGCAACGTATATATATTTAATGGATGGATAGATGGGTGAGTGGCTGGATGAACGAATGAACAATTTTAAGATTCTTTAGGTTCTTGAATTATATTCTCCTTACTGCTGGTTATATATATTTTTTAAAATTTTTGTATTTTTCACTGGTGAAACACCTGTAATTCAAAAACGAAGCCTGAACATCTCTTAACAATGGAAGATGCCAACACTGAACTACATATATTCATTGCTATTGCAAGAAGTATAAGGCCATGCTTGTGCCATATGGGCACCTACTAACAAATACATTTACCAATTGTAATTGACTACAGTAATTTGAGAAACTAATGTGATAGGGCAACGCTGATAGAAAAGAAAATGTTACAAGGTTTTGCCACTAGATGTCAGCAATTTAACAGTATGTTACACCATCAGAATATCTGTAGTAATATTCATTTGCAGTCAACACAAAATTAACCAAATTATGCAACAGTAGCACTGAACGTACTGGAACGTAAGAGACTTGTTTCAGTTACAAAATCTGAATTTGTTTAGCTTCACACAAGGGAATTCAATGGAATTTTTTTTTTTTGCTTAAGTTTGCCAAAAAAAAAGAGAGAGAGAAAATAAAATTTGTTGCTGTAGTTGTAATTTATTTGTCTGCCACACCTTGTGACATTTGGCAAATAATAATTCAGTGTTGACTTATCAATGGAGGCTATTCAAGAAGCCTTGGGCCATCATGAGAACAGAACACATCCAGGCACCCCACATCAACCCATACTGGACAGGAAATGTGACATTACCAGCAATATCTTCCAAAAAATGCACTCTGAGGGGATTAAATCTAGTTGGTGGGATGGTCCTGTAGGTTAAACCAGCACATTTAATTGCATCTGGATAACTGCCGAAGGCCTGAATATTAGTGTAATATAATCATAGTGCTGAGCACATGCTAACATGCAGGGCATTGCATTCTAGAGCAATTGCAGTTTCTGAGTAGCCTCCAAGGGCAGCCCAATGTCAAGTGCATTGCGGTAGTCCAGGCAAGTACTGAGGACAGCACATGTCACTGTAGCAATGTCCTCCTACTCAAGGCAGGGGGGAACTGGCAAGTGAGCCAAAGCTGGGCAAAGAGCCTCCTGGGCGTAGCTTGCACCTACCTCCAGCAATAGCTATGAGTCCAAGAAGACCCCCAGTCACACAATTGCTCCCACAAGGCCAGGGCTACTCCCTTGAGAGACATCACCGGAGCTAACTGAGGGCCTCATGAACAAATAGCAACTTCATCTCGCTGGGGTTCAGCTGAAGCCTGTTTTCTCTCATCCAGACCCTAAGAATTTCTAGGCACTGGAACAAGATCTCCACGCCATCTTCAGCTGAGCCTGGGGTGGTGATATATAATTGAGTATCATCAGTGTATTGATGATTCTATTCCCCAAACTGTTGGATGACCTCACCCAGCAGCTTCATGTAGACATTAAATGTTTTGGGGGGAGAAAAATCAAACCTTACAGCAGCAGCAAGGCCCATTTTTCTTCTATTTTCTCCTCCACCCACCATGCCAACTTATTGGAATAATCCACTCGGGAAGGAGCAAAACTGCTGAAATTAATATCTCCGATCTCCTTTCCTCACAGGTTGTCCAAGATTCCCTGGCCGATGATATCAAAGGCTGCTGAGGTTTAGCCAAGACCAGATGTTCTATCTCCATCCAGGCCCTGACAAAGAGTGACCAACGCCATTTCAGTCCCAAGCTCAGGCCTGAGCACCGAAAAAGGACCAAGTAATCTGCTTCCCACAGGACAGAGTTTTAATTATGCCTCCTATACTTCAACGTAATTGACACGCCCATCAAACAACAGACTTACGGAAAAATCAAAGGAATCTTAACTTACTCCGCAAGTTCATAACGAAATCTCCAATTTCTGCTATTGTCAGTTACCACAAATTCTTGAAGCTGATAAAGGTATTCACGTCTTTTTTCAGCATGAAGCAACTAAAAAAACAAAACAATAAAAAAACAGTATGTGTGACAATTAGTTTTTCTTTTGTCTGAAGACACCCATTACGCTTGATGTTAATCTAACAGTGAAACATGAAAGGCTTATTTCATAGAAGTAATTCATTCACAGTACGGTTCATTTAGTGACCTTTCAAAGTTACAACAACTCTGAAAAAAGTGACAGGTTTTTTTTGGGGGGGGGGATATAAGATGATTACCAAAAAAAAAACCTGTCTGTATGGGACTGGGATCATTAAAGGTGCATAAAATCCAGGAATATAAATGTGGGAGAAAGTGCTCCTTCAGGTAACTTGGACTTAAGCCATTTAGAGCTTTTAAAGATCAAAACCAACTCTTTAAAATGGGTCTGGAAATGAATCAGGAAAGAACTGATATTACAGGTAGCCTTCAGGTTACAACTATTCATTCAGTGACCATTCAGAGTTATGACGGAGCTGAACGAATAGCATTTAGTGAGCCCCTGAAGTCACATAATCATGCTTTTTGCATACCCTATTGGCTTTGTACAAGCAGTCAATAGG
The DNA here is from genome assembly GCA_027560395.1 of Boaedon fuliginosus. Taxonomy (NCBI): domain Eukaryota; kingdom Metazoa; phylum Chordata; class Lepidosauria; order Squamata; family Lamprophiidae; genus Boaedon; species Boaedon fuliginosus. The sequence goes on along the minus strand of JANHGC010002082.1, from coordinate 16,510 downwards.
AAAGCCGACAAGAAATTGGAAATTCAAGGATCCTTTTTTAAGGATCCACGCTATAGCAATAGCACGTAGACTTATATACCACTTCACAATGCTTTTACAGCCCTCTCTAAGCGGTTTAGAGTCAGCATATTGTCCCCAGCAATCTAGGTCATTTTACCCACCTCGGAAGGATGGAAGGCTTGGTCAACTTTGAGCCAGTCAGGATTGAACTCTTGGAGTAAGCAAGCGCTGCAGTACTGCTTTCTAACCACTCCACCATCATGGCTCTATTTTTATTTAACGACCCCTAAGGTCCCTTCCAACTGTTATTCAGTTAAAGCAGGGGTGTCAAACTAGATTTCACTGAGGGCCGCATTAGGATTGTGTTTGATCTTGGGGGGCCGGGGTGGGCGTGGCTCTCGCAAGCTCCGTTTTCACTGGCAGAGGCACCGCGGGCCGGTATTTCACTGTTTCCCAGGCAGGGGTAGGCTGCTGGGCGTTAGCAGGGATTTAGTTGGACAGGCCCACCCCACACCGCCCCTCCCAGGAGTCTCCACACAGTTCGTTTTGAATGCCAGGAAAGTGTAGGGCCTGTGCGGAGGCTCGGGGAGGGCAAAAAACAGGCCTACTAGAAGTCCAGGAAATCCAGAAAGAGGCCTATTTCCAGCCTCCAGAACCCGGGGGAAGGCTATTTT
>JANHGC010002080.1:92255-107235 GCA_027560395.1 Boaedon fuliginosus | reverse complement strand
TCTCCTCTCAAACAGATTGCAAATGGAGGGGAAAATAACCCTTCAGAATAACAGAGTGGGAAGGGACCCTGGAGGTCTTCTAGTTGAACCCAACGCTGAGAGCCATCAACTAATGGAACAGCTTGCCTTCGGATGTTGTAAGTGCTCCATCACTGGGGGGCTTCCAAAAAGAGACTGGACAACCACATCTCTGATATGACCTAGTATAAGGTCTCCTTCTTGAGCAACGGAATAGAAGGTTCCTCCAATTCTATTATTTTGTGTTCTACATTCCAACCCCTCGCTGAAGCAGGAGACCCTTTACCATTCCAGACAAATGGCTATCAGTCTCTTCTATTGGCTAGTCTAGTAATAAAGTAATTTTTTTTTTAAAAAAAGGTCATATCTACCCCACTTGGTGTATGTTTTCTCGGATATGCAACTGTGATGAATCCCTGAAGAATCACTTAATCCATGAATTCTGGGAGTTGAAGTCCCCAAGTCCTCAAGTTGCCACGTTTGGAGACACCCCCCTGCAAATAATATATCTACAAATACCGTAGAGTCAATGCTAGATTTCTTTTAATAAGGAAGGGAGACCTTCTGACCCATAGTTGGCAGGCAGGTTGAGATAGGAAAGAGAAATGGGGCGTGTGGGGAAAACAGCTGGTTGGAGAAACGTTTTGGTCGGCTCAGCCCATCAAGAGCCAAACCCAGCTTGGCCTGGGCTCCTTGCATTAATTTCTAGAGCTCTTCCAGGTCTGACTTTTGACGGCATCGCTAGTAACGGGAATTATGCTCCTTTCTTTAAAAATATTGTTTAAAAATAATCCACAACAGGATTAGTTTCAGGTCGCTTATATAAACTGGTCAAGAGGCAAGACAGCAGCGAAATTCAATGAAGTTCATCGCTGGCAGAGGAACAGGACATCTGGTCTTTCTCATGTCTTGGGGGGCCTCCTTGATCTGCCCTCCATCTGCATGGAATGGAGTGTCGAATGTCACAAAGTAGGAAGAAGACCGTGTTGAGACATCACGAAACACATATAAGCGCAAACATATGCCCCTATGGTTATGATTTTCTCCCCTTTTCTTCTTTGGGGCAAGTGAGACTAGACATTCCTTTAACGGGAAAAAGAAGAGTTTCTCCTGACTTGATTGATGGGTTTTTTTGGCAAGTATAATCATCTTGAACAGGGGTCATCAACCTTAAACACTAAAAGAGCCACAATGATCCTAACCGGAAGCCCTCCATTCAATGCTGGAGCTGACCGGAAGTCCGGTTCCCCCACCATAGAGTCTCCTCCTAGCATGGTGTCCCCTTTCCTCTGCTGACCGGAAGTCCGGTTCCCCCACCATAGAGTCTCTTCCTAGCATGGTGTCCTAACTGAAAGCCCTATCAATTGTGGAGCCAACCGGAAAAGCCGCCCGTTGCCATAGAGTCTCCTCCTATGGCACCATGCTTTGCTTTCCCCCACCAACCGGAAGCTCCTCTCACAATTGTGGCACCGACCGGCGACAGGGAGCCGCAGCAGAGGGATAAAAGAGCTACATGCGGCTCCAGAGGCACGGGTTGCTGACCCCTGATCTGGAAGAAGCTGAAGAAGCTTCTTGGATGAGAAGCGAAACGTCTTCAAAGAAAACCCAGAAAGTCCAGTTGCCTCTGAAGGTTCGAAGCTGGGCTTTCCATTCCTCTACAGTTAGCAGAGTAACCAAGGGAGACGCCTTCTTTAATTGCTCATCGGAGGAGCGTTCTATGTGCTTCTTATTGTGATCACCAAGCTTTTTAAGCACAAAGCAACAGATTCAAGATATGTATTTTAACTCCATCGCTAATTACCCGCGAATTAGGAAGATATCAGCATAGCATCAAATAAGTATTTTCCTCCGGTGGGACCGGTCTATCAGGGCTGCCTGGTTTACCCAACTATGAGCATATGGCTTCTGTTTTTCCATTGGACACATTTACGTTCAACATAAATTGAACACAAAAAATAGTTTGTCACGGAAGTGATTGCTTGCAAAGGCCCCTGGATTGGGGCTTGAGGGCGAAAACGGAAGCAGTGTGCTCCATCCCATTCTTGGGTAGACCAGGTTGCCCTGGTAGACCGGTCCCAGCAGAGGAAAAGATATTTAATCTCTCCCCTGGTGTAGCTGAGAAAGCGAGGAGAACCTGTGGCTTAGAGGTTAATACATCTACCTGGCTTAGAGGTTAATACATCTACCTGTAAGCAGCCTGGGTTCGAATCCCAGAGGGGTATGGCTAGCTGACGAGAGCTAAATAGCCCTTTGTTTCTTTGTCGGTGAAACATAAATTTAACACAAAGCATCAAATAGTTGCAAAGTCTTTTGGCTTCCTGCTACAGTTGATCCATAACTTTTCACCACTGTCCACTCTGATTCTCGCCTCCATTTTTGACCGTTGGAGAACATGACACTCAACGTGACATGCTCGGAATCATTTGGCAACATCTGTCTCCCTTTTTTTTGCAGCTTTCATGTCACATGTAATTCTTCTGAAATGGTCCAGCCGCATGTTTCAATTGATGCAATTAAGTTTTGGCAGGGATTTATTTTTTGGGGGGAGGAATAAAAACTCATTAGAGCATTGTAGACTTCTCGGGAGCATGCTTTCATAAGTCACCTGTTGGCTGGCAGTGAAGCCCTTAAGTCACTTCAGATGAGGAAGATGGTTTGCATTCCTGTTTGTTTATATGGAATCTCCTTCCAGTGCTAATTGGCCGTCCTTCTTAAATATGTGTTTTCAATTTTTCCTCTGAAATAGGAATTAGGACACATTGCCAGCTCAGATCTGCTCTCGTCCCCCCCTCTTGTTGTAGCAGTTCAAAATTACTTGGACAGGACAACAACTTTATTCGCTCTCTTGCAAAAAAAAAGTCAATTAATTATCAAGAATGCCTGTCTTACAATTTATTTATCTTTTTTTTTTTAATTTTTGCAAGAGTCAACTCCAGCAATTGCAAGCGTTGTCCAATCTTTTAAGAAGCATCTCAAATCTTTTCTTCAGGATTACAAGGGTCAATTCAGGCCACTATCAAGACCTTTCTGCAGGCTCCTTCCGTGTTTGAGAGTCATTGAGAACATTCCTTGCCTGAGAGTAAAATAATGTTTACATGATTCTTTAATGATTGCAAAAAAGAAAAAAAAAACCAAGATTTACAGAAGGGATGACTCTAGGCAAAAGGTCAGAAGAACTGAGGTGGTGTTTTGGTTCATCAGTAATTTCTATGATTCTTCTACAGACTGTTGAAGTCTGCGCTGGTCAGCTTAGGTTGAATGGTGAAACGCAAAATCTTTGTCAACCTCAACATTTTCCTAAAAGATAAATGCTTTGAAATCAGCCACACAATTACTAAATTCTGGGCCCAAGTCCTGAGTCTTCACTATCATTGGAGCCAACAAAAGTAATTTACTTAATAAATGAGATTGATACTCAAGTGGCATTCTGTTGCTTTAATTTTGACAATTTTTTACAGCTTTGGACTGTAATAAAATGTTGGTCTATTCGTTTAGTCATAAAAGTCAACCTTGAATTAGTGTAGATATTGTTGAAAAATCTATTACCCACACCCTAAAGAGCCATGCTTGTGTAACATCATAGATTTATTAACTTGAGGGTGAATTATTAACTTAATTATCTTATTAACTTATCAACAATTATCCACAACTTATTTCACTACACGATCCAGTTGACCAAATGTTCCTAACATGACTTTTCAAATATTATGAAGTTAAAATCCATCGAGAATGGACCTTATTATACTTTACAAACGGTTGAGTTGGAACGCAAAGGTCAGGCTTCTACAAAGCCAGCACAAGAAATTCCTTAGGAAAAAGGATATTATAAAAGTATCTATTAGTTTGTCATGAGATAAGAATTCTTCACAACCGGGTCACATTTCATAATGGACTTCAAAATTACCTTTGTAGAGTGTTTTACCAAAGTGATAGCAGAGAAGCAACTAATTTCCTATATTCTTAATCTTTGCCTGTTGCAATAAGGCATCATCATTTGTCAAGAGTAAAGGGACATAAACTTGCATTATACTAAATCACACTTGCTTAATATAGCTCATGGACCAGATGGGAAATCTCTAGGAACTGGAAGTACTGCCAGCATGCTGTAAATTATTGGTCTTTGATTTTCAAGTACTTCTTGAAGTCTGTTGCATTTAGACTGATGAAGTTGTCTGTCCTTCAGCAATTAGTTAGAAAGCCCAGCAGCTGAACAGCTTAATAACATCCATAGAGATAAGGATTGGAGTCATAATTTCAGGAGGATGGATGGTTAGATAGATATACAGTAAATACTTTTGCTGGAAATAGTTCCTGGAAGAAATTCATTTTTAAGCAGCAGTTTCCTCCTTTCAGAGACAAGGATGTAGAAGGCTAGTACTAAGTAATCTACAACAAATATATTCTTTAATGAATGGATTAATTGTTTGAAAGCCAATTGATCAGTGTAATTATATATCCCCTTTCCAGATTAGGCTTCAAAAGGTTTCCAAGGATAAACCAAAAAATAAATTGGTAGAACAAAGGCATATTTACTGTATAAACAAAAGAAAAACATAGAAAAAGTCCAAAGCTGGCCTGTTACGGGCTGCTCAAACCCCATTAGCAGCCTTATAAAAACAATATAATTAAACTTCTCCCACCAGGAATGTTTTTCATAAGAACAATCACACTCCTACATACAAGCTCAGATTTTGTTAACAAATCTATTCTCATCTGAGCCCCTAAAGCATTTGCCTGTCTGGGGAGAATTGATGTTGTGTAATCTAACGCATCTGGAGGGCGTTAGATTGGAAGAGGCATCGTTGGAAGAGTTCCCCTTGACTGGGGAAGAGAGGCGGGGTATAAATCAAATAAATAAATAAATGAATAAAATCAAAAGCCTATCAGAATAACAGAAAACCACAGTGTTGGAAGGGACCTTGGAGGTCTTCTAGTCCAACCCCCTGCTCAAGAAGGAGACCCTATAAAATTTCAGTCAAATGGTGGTCCCATCTCTTCTTTAAAACCTCCAGCGTCAGAGCACCCACAACTTCTGGGGGCAAGTTGTTCCACTGGTTAATTCTTCTCACTGTTAGGAAGTTTCTCCTTAGTTCCAAGTTGATTCTCTCCTTGATGCATTTCCAACCATTGCTTCTTCTTGTCCTGCCTACTGGTGCTTTGGAGAATAGGTTGACCCCCTCTTCTTTGGGGCAGCCCCTGAGATATTGGAAGACTGCTATTCTGTCACCCCTGGTCCTTCTTTTCCAAAGAGGCTCCGATCGACCAATGGGCTTCAAAACCAGCCACAAGAACCACTTCCAGAAAAATCAAGGTACTTTCCATTCAAGCCACTCTTCCTCTGAGCTGTTCATACACCCACCCACCCACCAGGAAACGGTACAAGAGATGTAATCTTCATGGTTGGTTGATGATATTCTACAGAAACGCGTCTACGCACAAACGTCTGGGTGCAACTGAAAGAGCATTTGACACCTGGCAAGTTGAGGTGTCATTTATCACTCTTTCACTTCTCTTAAAAAGAAAAAAAATTCTTCCCCTCCTGCTGTCCCCCCCCCACACCGCCATCATTAAGCCAGAAACTCACATTCCTTACTTGCCCAAATGAATCATACAAATTTCTTTGGTTAGTGTGGTTGACAGCTGCTGTCTTTCTCACCGTTTTATTTTCAAGAAATTCTCGAGCTTCTGATGAAATCCCTTTGGGAACCGAGGATCTCAGAGGCTCCTTTTGATTGCTGGAGCTTAAAAAGACCGAGCTGTATTTGGCGTTCAGATTGGACGGCGGCCAAATGAAAGACAGAGCAATCAGGGATCTCATCCTGACGGCCCCAGTTCACACTTGGGGGTAGGGGGTGGGGGAGCGGGGAGAAAAAAGAAGATTAATACAATATATTTGGTGCAATCGCGCCAGCTCACCGATATTGTCATTTACCACCACGGGGGTCCTGGAGATGAAACAAGGATTCCATTTCTGTGTTTAAAAAGAGTCATAAAAACTGGAAGGTGTGTGAAGAAGAGAGGTGAGGATGATGAAAGAGAGGTGTAGGGAAGCCTGAGAACATGGATTCGTTCCCTCCTAGAGAAAGGAAGACCGAAGTTGGCATAAAGTTGTGTTGTTATGCTTAAGAAGTTGGGTTAGGAATGCGATATCGTACACACCCACAACACATGCACACTCAACACCAGTCCTAAAGGTGCTTTTTATTTTTTAAAGGTAACTGGGCTTTCTTGATTTTTTTCCCTTTTTTTCAAAAACTGAAAAAGCTTCTTGGATGAGAAGCAGAACCTTTTCAAAGAAAAAAAACAAACCCAAAAGTCCAGTTGACTTTTGGGATAAAACACTTTTGGGAGTGTTATCCCACACCTGGGAGAATGAGAATCTTCGTACACATGTGGTTTCCTTGATTTTTGCCACATGTGATCTAATGCGGCAGCCCTTCAGTATGCTCCAATTTCAGAGATATCTCTGTAAAGATCCCACATTTGGAAGCGTTTTCGATGAGAGAGCATCCCTTTCTAGGTGCCATGAGAGCATTTGGGGTTCCGCAGATCTGTTTCATGGTACTCTGCAGCTGCCTAAGGAAATGTAACCTTTGGGGTTTCAATTATTCCGAAATGTTTCCTTTCTGTGTGGTATGTTATAGCATAGTTTATGTGGATTTAGGAACATCTTGCTTTCGCTCACATAGTTCCAACAGATGAGAAGATATCTACAATCAAAGTAGGATTAGATTAATTTCAGGAACAGACACTTCGATACCTAAGGGGTGAAATATCTATTTCAAGATGGGGATTTTTTTAAAAAAATCTTTGTATTGGAAACTCAGAAAGCCTACTACTTCAGAGCTGTACAAAGAATGAATAATTTAAGGCAAATTTCAGGATCCAATTAGCTTCGCTCACAAGCAGGAGGATCAGGCGAGATTTTAGAGTAACCTCTCATTGTCCTTTTATTCAATCCCATCACATGCTGGATGCAAAGTCAAAGCTTAATTAAGATCAGTCTAAATTAAACCATGGAGACCTGAGTGACCTTGAGACTTGTGTTGAAAAAAAACCCCAGAATAATATTTTACACAAAAGGATTAAGAGAATGACCACTCAGAAAGCCTTTCCAAGAACAGAACAACATATCTGCTTACTGTTGGTCAGATTTGGCCCTGGACAACTTAAATGACTAATAAACAGAGAAGGAGGTCTTAAAAGCCCATAAAAACAGGAGGATGGAAATGGAGAAAAAAAACGCATACACACACACACATGTTGTTTCGTTTTTGTTCAAGTCTTTGTTTTTAATTTGGTGTACAAGACAAGATTTGTTGACAAAACAAAGTTTACATGCCACACAAATCAAATGCATTTGTAAACTTCCCTAATAAAACCCCAATTGTGCAATGTCGCTCCGAAAAGATTTATTAGCGCAACCACCAAATGATAAAAATAGAAGCCAGGGGCGCATGACTAAATCAACACAATGGATATGAAGAACAGATTCCAGAGCCTGGAATGAAATCTACATCTACATAAGTCTCAGTGGCGCAGTGGTTCAATGCAGCCCTGCAGCCCATCTCTGCTGACTTGTTCAGCAGTGTGTCAGATCGAATCCCACCAGGCTCAAGGTTGGCTCAGCCTTCCCTCCTTCTCAAGGTCGATAAAATGAGGACACAGATTGTTTTGGGGGCAATAGGTTGACTCTGTAACTGCTTGGGGAGTGTTGTAAAGCTCTGATAAGTAATGTATAACATCTGAGTGCTATTGCTATCCATGTTGTAAGCCACTCAGAGTCCTTCGGGAATTGGGCAGGATAAAAATGTAATAAATAAAATAAATAAATAAATAAAAAATAAGTCTTCCGTCCTTGAAAAAAGCGACGTGTGGTCACTCTGGAGGTTGGTGCCAACTCAGGATGTGAAGCCCCCCACAAAAGTACTCCAAGGTTACCATGATTTACGCCTGTGATCTGCAGTGAGACTTCAGAGAAGATGCTGGCTTGTTCCAAATGGGCCCAAGGAGAAAGGAGCCCCCACTGCCAGAGCCGCCTCAGAGTCACAAAATCTGAGCAGAGCAACCATGCACACCTGCCGCTCACCCAGGAGATGATGAACTGCCGGGCATACTGGTTGTTGGAGTAAATCCGCTCTCGCAGCAGCGGGATGAAGCTCACCAGGTCAAAGCGGCTGCTCTCGGTCACGATGTCCTGCCAAGGCAGAAAGGAGAGAGGAAAAGGAGGCAGCCCTCACCCGCCCGGAGCAGCCCATCCCTGCAGCCAGTCATGGATCCTCCCCAGAGCAGGCCAGCTGCCAGGCCCTCTGGGTCCAGAACTCTGTGGAGCCCCATATCTCTCCCTATGCACCCCACTTCCCTAAGCTGGTTGCTTCACTGGGGGTGGTGGTGGTGGTGGAATATATTATATTCTGTATTTCATGCTACATTTATTCTTTTAACAAATCTGCTTTTATTTTTCAAATGCCTGTTAACTCCTGATTTCTTTACAGATTTTACTCTTTCAAGCCTCAGCCTAAATCAGATGCTCAGGCAAAGGGAGCCCCTTCCCATGTTCTAACTCCTCAACAGGAAACGTGGCCTTTCGTGGCCCAGCGTGCAGCCAACAGGCCTGTCCCCCAACCAGAGGCAGAGCGCCTCCCCTCCGCCATCTCAGCTCTCCTGGTAGTCGGGAGCCAGGAAAGGCACAGCCAGCCACGGCAACTCCTACTGCTTCTCCGTGCCCACAGCAAGGCCTTTCCCGCCCTGGGTGGATGGAGGAGGAGGGACCAGACCCTTTTGTTTTTAAAACATCCAGTTAGCATGGGGCAGCTGCAGGTAGCTCCGGGCACTGGCACTCACACCATGCCACCAGCCCATCTTTCCCTGGTTAGTAAAGCCAGGGAATCTCAAGATGTCAGAGAAGCAAGGGATGTCCCAGAGGAGGGAAAGAATGACTCGGAAAGGACCAGGCACACATGCGAGACATGAGTCCTCAATGGTCCCAACACTGGACCTTCCCCTATACCTCAATTGTTCCTGCATGGGCTGAAAGCCAAGAGGAAAGTTTGTTCAGAAAAATCCCACCTTGAGACTTCCGGTTTGACTTCTGGCAACTCTGTGAGCGAAACACGCGAGCTCTGCGGTTTTGCCCCAGGCCTGCAGGTCTGAGGGATCCTAACTTTCCCGTTAGGGGAGGCGAAGTGAAGGGGATTGGCAAGGAGGGTTGAGGGGAAATGCAAATCCCCTCGCCACTTTGCCAAAGCCCTGCAGACGAGGACCAGGACGGCAACCAAAATGGCGGCCAATTAGTCGGGACCATCCCGGGAAAAGAAAGTGCTGGAGGTGAAACTGTGGATTCCAACCGGATGATGATCTGGGTGAGACGACGCTTAAACTGACCAGGAATCCTCAGGATTAAACTAAATATTGAGTTGCAACAAGCAGGAGAGCGGCGAAGCTAAAGGGGGGCAACCTAACAGAAAAGAGAAAGATTCTGTTCCTACCATCTGCTCCCCGAGGTCTGGAAGGGAGTTCCGGAGTTTCTGAGCACAGACGAATGGTAAGAGAGCGGCTGGATGTAAAATTTAAATAAACTAGATTTGGTTGAATATGGAAAAGAAAGAGGAACCTGATGCTATGCAGGACCATTGTGCTTCAATTATTGGCAACGTAGAGGAAATAAAAGTGATGGGAGCTGAAGTTAAAGAAATAATGACTAAAATGCTGAAAAAGATGGAGGATATAGAGACAAAAATAGTGCAGATGGAGCAACAAACGCCGAACGGACTGGAGGAGATGGAGGTGTGTGATGAACAGAAGGAGGAGAAAGGCACAGAAGGGAAAATGGTGATGAACAAGCCGAAAGAGAAAGGAGATATACAATCGTATTTTTTACGGAATAAAAAGGAACTTGAGCATGCAGAAACTAAAAAGATTGGAAAAGGGCTAAAACATCGCCAGATTGGACTGTGAGAGAGGGAGGCTAGTAGCAAAGGATCGAGGAAATCAACAGCGGGGCCAGACAAAGGAGACACAGAGAACAGTAATTATGGGAGCTGGAGAGAAGTCGATAAACAGGAGGGGAACAGAAGAGGAACAGACTGTCCAAGAAGAAGAAGAAAAAGGGAAGAAGGCTAAAAGAATAATACTTTAACTATGACAATTTTTATGTACTAAGAAGGTCTTTTAAAATGTGGATGTTTGTGATGTATGCTAATTATCTTATAATCTATTGAAATATTTTAAATATAGTTGATGTTATAGAGGTTTATGAGATATTTTAATGAAAATAATATTAAAGAAATTTTAAAAGGAAGATATTATTAAATGAGGAAGAATTAGGAATTAAATGCATTAAATGAAAGAAAAGTATGCTATACATTTTAAACTTAAATGATGATGATAGATGTGATATTGAATTTAAAGTTTAGTACAGATTTCTAAAATAAATAAAATGAGAACAAATGGGGGAAACTAGAAAGAAAAATGGTCTATAAAGGGAGGAGGAGTATGAATTGTTTGATATCTTTTTCCTTTTTTTATTGATTTTATTAAATGAAATGTAATGGAGATTCCATAAGGAAATGGATGGAAATATCTGTTGAAAATGAGTGTAAACCAGAAAACACCAACTGGAACAAGATATGTTGTTGTTTTTTAACTTTGAAAAATAAAAAAATCTTTTAAAAAAAAGAAAAAAAGAAAATCCCACCTTCTGTTTCAAGAGCTGTCCCCTTAAAACTCAGCGTTTTCCCTCTTCGGGCCTTCCCTCCAGCCCGCCCCCCCCATTTTGATGGACAAGAAGGAAAAGAGCAGTACCTTCAGAAGGCGATCCAGAAGCTCAGAGCCGCTTTTGACATTTGGGTCAGGATCTGCAGCAAGCTGGGAAGGACAAAAGGTGAGAGGAGCCTGCAGGACACACAGAACTTCCCACTCCTCCCAAGATCCAGGCTGGCACTGCAGCTTTCCTCCTGCTGCATATGGAGGCCTTTGCCCTCGTGTCCCATCCATCTTCAGAGGCCCTTGAGGGAGCCTGGATGGGGCGGAACCCAGGACAGATCCCACCGCATGGGACACCAATCGTGGCAGCCTCCAGCGCCCTGTGCTGCTGCTATGTGCAAATGCTCTGGTGTCTGGCTATTCCAGAGGCCAGAACTCACCCTGGACATGCATGGTCCTCCTCCCCTTTTCCAGATTGCTGGAGGACACCCCCCACCCAGGAACTGTTTTCCACCTCCATTGCTTTTCAGTGGTTACCTTGCTCAAGCCATCAAAGAGCACGTTGAAATGGGGGACAATGGCACCCCGGGCCACCTTCACTATGTTGTACAGGGCCTCGCAGGCATAATAGCGCAACCGGCTGTCAGCATCTCCAAAGCACGTCAGCACCGGCTCGATGAGCTCCTTCAGGTACAAACCAGAATCCTGGCAACCGAGCCACAATGGAGAACATCAGGACTGGCCTAGCACGGTCTCCCCTCCTTGGGCATGGGAGCGGGAGACAACCGCCATCTCTTTGCTCTTGGGTTGCTGAATGCCCACTTCATAGCCATCAAAACTCATGGCCCCCATCACTTTAAGATGTGATGCCTCACCCCCTTTGCCCTAAGCTAAAGAGCCCGCACCACAATAACTCTGGCCTGCAGGGCATTCTTGACTGCTTGTTATTTTTTCAGCCTCCTTTCCACTCCATGACCTGGGACGGCTGAGTCTGGAGCTTGACCCAAGATGCCACTCACTAAAAGTGAGTGGCATCTTGGGTCCCTTCACAGAGGAGCTCGCTGCTGAGACTTCCCCTGAAATGAGTGGGCAAAAAGAACAGCTAAGTCCGGTGTTTGGTTGGCCCCTCTTCCGAACTGGTGTTCGGAACAGGTGTTCAAATTGAGAACCAGTTCTGTTCAGGGTAGTGGAATCCATCCATCGTCACCAAGTGGCTTGTGTGATGTAACCACAGTAGAGAAATACTGATTGAGGAGATGGAAAACCCTTGGCTGGAGGTGATACTAAAACCCAAAGCCCCCAGTATTGTCGTGGTTGTGTTCACACCTTTTCTGTGCCACTCAGCTATCAAGAGAGAAGCTCTACTGCACCACTCTGTCAGACAGAGCCCACAGGTGACATTTTACCCACCAGCTTCATATGGATGTGTTAAAACAGGCATGGGAAGGACACCAAGCATGGAGGCACCTCCAAAGGCGGCTGTGATTTATTTCTTCCCACCCTATCAATATCAACTAGAAGTGATCCCAGAGCAAAGAGGAGAAGCGATGTACACAATTCCCTCCACAAGTCCTCAGGTGAGTCCAGATAGCATGATCAGTGGTTTCAAAGGCCAAGGAGAAGTCAAGGAGAGCAAAAATGGATATCCATCCTCATCCTGCTCCCATAAGTATGAGAAATGTTGTTTGCAATCCTATATGAAGGCCAATAAACAGACTAATAATTCATCTTCTCATAGTTATCTGAAGCTGTAGCTGTTATCTGTAGAAAGGAGGTTGTAGATAGGACAAAGGCTGCCTAACAAGGTTGGGATCTGCAATAGTTTGCTGAGGGCAGGACTACTCTCCTTTTTCTCAAATAAAGATTCATCACTGCCCTAGGGCCCAATCTCATGTCTCCCCCAAGAAAACCTTGGCTACTCAGGAAGGACATGAGACAAACATTCAGTTGGCTGAGCTGATATTTCTGAGAACTTGTCCACTTCCTCAGTGCTAACAAACTCTGCCCAAGGAACCAAGCCAGAGAGTGCTTCAGTTACACTGGGCCTCCCTCGTAGCTCCAACTCAGAACAGACTTGAACAACTTAATCCAACAGATGCCTAGCTATCATGTACCTCAAAGCAGGACTGTAAGCAGACCTCTTCTACCTTTAACTTTACCTTAACTGGCTCTGTGGTACAGCCGGAACAATTTGAACTGAACACATTCAAAACTGTACAGGAAGTAAATTTTAAAAGAAGCCGTCCTATTTTACCACCCCTTACAATATTAGACAACACAGTTTTCACCAGTAGAGACCTTCCCAGTTTCTGGGTTTTATAATCTCTCAGGACTTGAAATGGATACCTAACATCAAAAATGTCCTCAAAAACAAAGTATGTTCTTCCTGCACCATCTCAGAAAGTTCAGGCTTCCAAAGGAGATGTTGATATGGTTCTACAGAGGAATTATTGTCGGTCATTTGCACCTCGTTAACTGTCTGGTTTAGCACACAACTAAAGATACAGTATCAAGACTGATTCGCACTTTCACCTACATTTCTTTTCCACTCAATGGACTTTATCGTGGAGCTGCCTGACAGTACTGGGAATACTGTAATCTGGACTGTCTTTAACCTGCTCTCGAAACAAGCACACTTTGTGGTGTGCCCAAGGATTCCTTCAGCTCAGATCCTAGCCAAGATGTTTGTGCAGATTACATGGGATCCTGAAGCACATCATTTCGGACTGGGGTGGGGTGGGGTGTGCAGTTCACATCAAAGTTTTGGCGGGAGTTTTTGAAAACGATAGGCTTCTCCCAGGGACTCAGCTCCACCTAACATCCTAGTACCAATGGAGCTGCTGAACGTAATAATTCAGTGATACAGCAACACCTGTGCTGTTATGTAAATTATATAAATCAGCAAACTAATTGGGCTGAACTCCTGCCTTTTGCAGAGGTGGCATATAATAACACAGTGCACAGGTTTTACTCCTTTCATGGTGTCTGATAGGAACAGTTTGTGCCCCAGCAAGAGCTCCCTCAGGGGACCCGATCCTCAATGTCATTAGCTAACCGGATGGATACTCTAAAAGCCATGAGTGAGCCATTGAATAAGGCTAGTGTGAGTGTCGGCAACCCGCGTCTCCAGAGCTGCATGAGGCTCTTTGGGCCCTCTGCTGCAGCTCCCTGTCCCATCACTGGTTGGCCCCTCCCCTCTCCATCACTCCGCACCTGGCTTGAGAAGGTAAGGGCGACAGCAGGAAATGGAGAAACGGCCGGGGCTGATTCTCCAGTGTCTCACTCTTGCTGGAGCTTCTTCCAGCCCTTGCTTGGGGAGACATGCAACCTGCTCTCTGCCCTGAGACACTGGCCCAACCAACACCGGCCTTGCTAACACGAGGGCTGGCGAGGTGGGAATGGGGTCAGGGAGGGTGGGACGGAAAGGACAGGCCCGCAAGGCCCAGCTGTGGTTTTAAGAAGCTCAGTGCAGTGGGAAAAGGGATCTGGCCTTGTTGAACCTCGCATGCCCACCCTGGAGGTCAGGCTCAGAGAAAACCGGAGTGCCCTTGCCAAAGACACTCATCAGCCGGTCAACCTGCCCACCCCTCATGCCTTTGCTGCACTTTGGCCAAGCCCGGCCACTTGCTTGAGGATCTCCTCGGTTAAGCACGCCCTCCCGGCCCTGTTAGAGCCATCCAGGGGATCACAAGCGGAGAAGGATCGCCGGAGCCTTAGTGCAGGAGCAAAGTGGCCCTGTACTTGCCTTCGCACATTTGTGCTCAAGGCAGCCCTCGCCTCTGCTGCTTCGGGCTCAAACATGTAAGCTGCATCCTGTTGCTATGGGCGAGTGGGCCAGGTCGCATTGCGGCTCTGTGTCGTAATGGGCTCCAGGAGGGGACCCCATCTCCCCCATTGTGAAGCACGCTAAAGTTCACTGTGCTGCGCAAGGCACTGAGAGAGTGCCTCATGGCCTGCCCAACGCCTCATATCAGAATCGGGGGGGGGGGGAGACAGAGAGAGAAACAGAGAGAGAGGGAGTGATACAGAGAGGGAGAGAGAAGGGGGAAGAGAGAGTGAGAGAGAGAGATACAGGGAGAGGGGGAGATAGAGAGGGAGAGGGGGAAGAGATACAGAGAGGGAGAGGAGAGAGAGTCAGAGACAGAGAGATATAGAGAGAGGGGGAGAGAGAGAGAGACGGTGAGAGAGATACAGAGAGATGTCAAAAGGATTTTGTGGCTCCCAGTGTTTTTTAACAATTGGTTCTCTGACCGGGTGC
>JANHGC010002080.1:0-14629 GCA_027560395.1 Boaedon fuliginosus | reverse complement strand
AAGAAGAAAAAGAAGAAGAAGAAGAAGAAGAAGAAGAAGAAGAAGAAGAAGAAGAAGAAGAAGAAGAAGAAGAAGAAATTTTTTCCCTTAACAAAAGCTCACTGAACCAGTTGTTATCCCAGTTGAAACCCACCCCCGTGCAAGTGCAATAGGTAGAGTTAAAATTTGAGAAAATCCGACAGCAAAAATTCAAGCTCTGTGTTTAAAAACAAACTTCCCGTGTCCCTCAGAAGGCAAAGTTGCTTTGTAAGGGAAAACAAGGAAGACTCTTAAGACCCTTTTGAACTCATACCTGGGGCAGCAAACAAAAAGTTGTTGGCTGTTGGGTTGGAATGAAGCTTGTATCCCCAGGTGCCCAATCAAGAAACTCACCAGGGAGTCCCTCACTTGCAGATTTCAAAATGTAGAGCAGGCCGTTGAAACCTGAGAATGCCTTCTAAAAGCATATCTCTCTGAAATTGCTCTTCTGTGCCTTTTGACAAACAGTTTTTAAAAACATTCCCCTTTGTGGTCAAGAGAAGGAATCTTGTTCATCGCTGTTTGGATAACAAATGGTAGAGCTTGGTTTGGAACTACTGACCGTTCTCCTATGGAGAGAACCCAGCTCCAGTTCCAGAAGAGCCCAGGGCAAACGCCGAACATCAGGGCATGACCAAAACCATATATGTCCCAGAGATTGCTGGGAATTTGGCTAGATAAATTGAAACCTCCTGCTCTCAGCTCAACTAAGTGGGTTCAGGTTTTGTGCCATCTTCCAAAAATGTCTTCTCCTTTGAGATAGACCAGCTTCTTCAAGTCTGAGATCCAAAAATATCCAGAAGATCATAGTTGGAACTTGGAAGGTAACTTGGAGGTCTTTTAGTCCAACCCAGTGCTCAAGCAGGAGACCCTATACTGTTCTGGACAAATGGTTGCTCAGTCTCTTCTTGAAAACTTCCAGTGATGGACCACCCACAATTTCTGAAGACAAGCATAATTGCCTTGATTGTTTTAACTATCAGGAATTTTTTGTTACTTCTAGGTTTGTTCTCTCCTTGATTAGTTCCCATCCGCTGCTTCTTGGTCTGCCTTCAGGTGGTTTGGAGAATAGGTGGACCCCCTTTTCTTTGTGGCAGCCCCTGAGATATTGTAAGATACTATCATGTCACCCCGAGTCCTTCTTTTCATCAAACTAGTCCAAAAAGAGGGGATCCAAAGAGTCATGTTGATGGGCACCACCACACAATGGAAGTCCTGTCGTCTTCTTTCTGTTGTTGACACTGGAGGTTTCCATCATGTGGTTGGTCATCATTTTGACTTTATTTGGCCCCCTTACAGACCTCTCTGTGGGGTTCTGTTGTGAACCGACATGCCACCCCTGAATAAGTAGGTCTTCTTGACCCCGATTTGGAAAGCCTCCAAGACTGGTTTGACAAGCCATTTCTTTAACATATAATTTTCCGGATAATTCTCAGGCAGATCTATAACCAGCCAACAACAATGTCATTCATGTGCCAGTTCCCTGCTCTAGCCGAGGTTTCGCAAGGCAATTTGCCAGAGAGAAACTCAAGGGTGCATCCAACAATTCGTTTTTCTTTCCCCCCCCCCATTTTATTCTGTCAAATGCCCACCCCCATCCCCACTTCTAGGTTGAGAATTCTTCAGGCTTGCCTTTCTGCTAGTCCTCTTCCCATCTGAAGTAAGAGAATAGCTTCCAAATTTTCTTTCAATGAATTTCAGAGAATATAACGGCTGGAATGTGATAGGCTTGCACCTATAAAGTTAATGAGCCATGGTGGCACAGTGGTTGGAATGCAGTATTTCAGGCTACGTCTGCCGACTGCCAGCAATTCAATCCTGACCAACTCAAGGTTGACTCAGCCTTCCATCCTTCTGAGGTCGGTAAAATGAGGACCCGGATGGTTGGGTCTGTAAGCCGCTTGGAGAGGTCTCTAAAGCCGCTTAGAGAAGTCTCCGTGTGGTCATTCTGGCCTGGAATTTCAAGATTCCCATTGCTGCCCCACACCACACCATGCCTTTCGACTACAGAACCTCTTTGTGTAGAGCATGCTCTTTTAATTCTGGCACCATCCCATCCTGGACCATGAAACCAAAGGTTTATGGTGATTTATGAGCTGTCGATGGCAAGGCTGGTGTTATGACAGTTGGCCCAAGCTTACTTTGCAGGTTGGAGTGAAAGGAAGGATCTGGGTTGAGTTTCTGGAGCCTGGCAGTGGAGTGAGGCAGAAGGGACAAATGGCTGTTTTCATTGCTACCTAACCAACAGTTCAAATACCAACATGTGAAGGATCAGAGAGCCATCCCAGTCTAGTTAAAAGAACAGGACTCTGGCATTTGAAATCTTCAACTAGGAAACAAAGAGAAAGTAGCTTTAATCCCAAAACACCCAAATATATCAAATGACATCTAACATCACATTTGGAAGGATCTTTCCATCTCCCTCCCTCCCTCTCTTGAGGTTCTAGGTGCGTTCACCTTTTGCACAGTTTCACCTTTATTGCTATCTCTAGGACAAGACTTAGATTTCCTTTGTTGGGTTGTGCAGTAGGTTCACATCAACAAGATAGCCATGAAGTTATAGATTCTAGCAGGAAAGGGCTGAGAGCCAAGAAGAGAGGCGCAAAGGGTTCTCCTTTGAGAACGAAATCTCAAGGTTAGTTCTCGAAATTCTCGTGCAAATAACAATTTCCATTCAAAATCCGCATTCAGGTATGAAGTTCATCTCAACTGCCCACATGGACTATTGGCCAAATTAACTCAACTGAGACCAGGCCCACCACTGACTTTCACGGGAGGTCCATGACTTACCCCAACTTCCTTGCCTTGGCTCTTTTTGCCAGTTGACATCCATAGTTAGCTGGCATTTTTGCCATCCAGGATGAAACGATTATTTGGGCTGTGCAAATCTTCAAAGAGGCTTTTTTTTGTACGGGTGAAGTTTTGAATGAAAGGTCTTTTTCTAATGGCACCTGAGATCAAAGTAGGTCGTTCCTTCTAAATTCCAGACCGGAATGGTCACACTGCTTCAAACCGTGCATTAAAAGAGACTTCTAGTCAGGCAAAAAATATGTTTCCGGATGGAACACCGCAAAAATTGGCCACTTTTATGCATCTATGTAAGACCCTCAGTTGGAACAACTCAACTCTCAAACACAAGGGACTGTCTTGAATTAGATTGCTACAGTGATGCAGATCAAGATTATGTCCGTGGGCCTAAGTTTATGAGCCTAACAGTCTTCTTCTTGCAATGCCCAAAACCACAGCTAAGCAAAGCTCAGGATACTCAGTTCAGAGATGTGCTATTACAATTTGCTTAGCAAAATAAGACGCACGGAAAAATTTCTGCGCAGAACACTTTAGAAGAATGGTGGCAGGTCACCGTTTTGAAATGTCCTTTATAAATCTAAAAAAATGATGTTGGGTCAAAACACTCCTTGCAATTTCTCTGAACTTTTCCTTCCCGTCAAAGGAGGCTTCTGTTTTTCCACCTTATTCCCAGGGTGCCTGAGAAAACTGAGCAGTTTTTTTTTATTTTCTGTGGGAAAAGTTTCTTCCTGGTGGGAACGCCAAGCTTCCCGCCTCCCCACGACATCTCTTCTGCTCTGGGCCGAACTTCAGGTGAAGGGCAAAACCTGAGATCTTGTCTCTCTTTTTATTTTTGTTTCGTGACATTTAGGATCTTCCTGGTTGACGAATGTGGAGCCTGGCATTGTCTGAGTTTGTTTCTTGGGAGAGAACAGCTTAATTTCTCTGCTTTTAAAATGTTTTTTTTTTTTTTTTTTGTTCAAACGAAGCAAGAATGACAATAGGGAGTGAACATTCTGGGGGGGGAAAGACTCATGTTCTTCCTCCAGATGTTTCATCACCCATAATAAGAGCCCAGCAGAAAGGGTGGTCTTGGCTTTAAACGCCAAGCTGGAATTTGAGAAAATCTGAGCTCCATTGCTCATTAGACTGTAAACTGCATGTACGACCTTCAGTGAAATTAATTAACCTTTCCTCTTCCTCCCTTCTTTGGTGCATAAGAATGATTCAATGATGACTCCATTCTCCAAAGAAGAAAAAAAAAGCCACGGAGAAGAAGAATGGAAGGAGGAGGAGAAATCTTTCATTAGAAAGGGGAAAAAAATTGGCTTCTTCCCTTGAAGGAACGTTCCTCCCTTGTTTGCGTCATAATCACCATCATCGGAACATGATATTTGACGAAGGAGTTTGGAGGCAACCGAGAGACATCTCTTATGGCGCAAGCTTTCTGTGTTACACAGAATGCAAGTTTGAACGATTTTACACACTCAAATGTAATAAACGGAACAAGTCTTTTATTTGGTCCCCAAAGCTGGAGGAAAACCTTTCTTCCTTTTCAGAAAATTCCAACCATATCTCTTAATGGTTGTTGGAAATTTCCCTTCTGTAATCTTCATGGATCCAGAATATGACTTGTGCTTTCGTTGCAACAATTAAAAACAAACAAACATGGTTAATCCTCTCCAAAGCCTTAGTCAATAAAATTATTGAGGGCTACGTAAGGATTTCCCCTCCCCCAATAAAGAATGAAAATAACAGCCGTGCTGTTGAAGGAAACTAACATTTAAAAGCACAAATACATATATATATATTTTAAAAAGGTTGCACAACAGATCTTTGAGTACCACAATTGCCAAATTCAACAAAATCCACCCGTCTTAAGTTTAGACATTCAACCCTTCGTGCACCCAACCCCGTTTCTTGCAAGCTCTGACCTTTCTCCATCTGTTCCATCTTAGATTAATAATTTGCACTTAATTGCCAAATCCATAGCATAATAATGGCACTTAATTAGCTGCCTTACACTACCGGGGTAGTTCAGGGATGTCAAAGCTGTCTTATCAGGGCTAAATTGGCGTGCCTGGTTTGAGGTGTTTATCTCAAGAACTGATCAGCTGCCACATTTCGGCCTAAGTCAAGGTCCAGGGATTAGCAATTCTGACTGAGGTTTTGACACAGCAGCCTGGGTGAATTGGTTCCATCTGTGTATGCGCTGGTGATCCCCCCAGTTCTATAAATAGTTAATTTGTACCATTTGTGGAGACCTCGCAAGTATATAGAAATCCAGCTATAATTCTCGGGGCAAGGTTGTTCCCTTGTTACCAATTGCAAGAAGTAAAAAAAAAGAAGATGACTCTTGACCCTAGATCTTTGAGGTGGCTTCATTTTCTCGTTGGAGCAGTTTTTTAGTTTTGACTGTCCAAGAATTTATGAAGAAAAAGAGGAGGCGGGCAGAATTTCTTAACCCCATTAAAATGGCTGTATTTGATCTCTGCTTTAGCTGTGATCTTGGATTTAGACTTTTGCTTAAGGGTGACAGTTTTATTGGATTAGGCTAAGATTAGGCGAAATCCAAAAATTTAGCCACCGTCCAATGCTAGCTGGCTTTCTAAAAAATGTCTTAGAGGTAAACGAGGCAGCCAGGTAAACGGTAAAAATATTAAAGTACATATTTCCAATTCGTGGGTAAAGGGACTTTTCGATTTTATGATTATTTTAGAAGGGACTTAACACCTGG
Organism: Boaedon fuliginosus; assembly: GCA_027560395.1. Taxonomy (NCBI): domain Eukaryota; kingdom Metazoa; phylum Chordata; class Lepidosauria; order Squamata; family Lamprophiidae; genus Boaedon; species Boaedon fuliginosus. The sequence continues at coordinate 9,087 of JANHGC010002080.1, read as the reverse complement.
AAGAATTAAGCCATCACAAAGAAGTGTTCAGGATTAACCTGGCCAGGTATGTTTATTTTATTTCAATTCATCTATTTACATATCACATTTAGAAACTGCCAACCTCCATAAGTTCAGCTGCACTTATAATGCACTGAAGTTTTAGCCATGCCAAATTCATCTCCGTGTAGAATTTCAGGATTCTAACTGCTTCAGGGATCTTGGTCGTATATAATTCAGCAAATCAGCAAATCAGCCCTGACCATCTTTACAAAGTCCCTCTTAATGAGACCGCGTTAAGTTCTTTGAAAACTCCCAGCCTCGTCCGTCTGAAGGGCCGCTTCTATATTCTCTGAGCAAACTTGCTTCGGCTCATACATTTTTGTGGCTCTTTGCGTAACCCAGGTGAACCGAGGCATGGAGTATATTTTAAGGATTGTAAATAACCTGGGTAGAAAGGGCAGGGTGAAGAACTCAAAACGGGGCCCAAATGCGACAAAATTGGTTTTTTTCCTCCCATTTTCTTCTGCAAGATTGATAAAGCAACACAGAATGGCTTCTGAATGGTTCGTTTGTCTCGTCTTACACCCCAGACCTGTCCGGAGGTCTAAATTCAGATATTTCAGGAAAGTACTAAATCAGATATGCCGAAGTGCCGTGACTTTTGATCTCTCCCCCTCCCTGGCTTCCCTCCGAGGCTCTGTGCCTGTGACTTGTTGGGTTTTTTTTTTACATTTTTCTTCTGACTTTACCCAGCTCTGCGGTTACATTTTGAGTCACATTTTTTTTTCATCTCCCCAGGAAAGGAGCAGATAAGGTGGTCCTTTTTCATCTCGCTCCAAGCTACCCTACTAGCAACGTTCAATGGGGAAATTAATTCCGAAGCCAGATGTGAGAAATGCAGATGTCAGGGTGTCAGCTGAAATATGAGTACCTTCTTTGCAAATAAATGCCCTTTTGCTTCTCTCCTAAGATGGAAAGAGATGGTTTGCCCCCTCCCCCCCGCCACCACCGTCCCTTCAATTGCAGTGCTGCACAAACTGTCTCCAGTTCCACCTCTAAGTTTCCTCCACTCTCCCCCCATTTCGAAGTGCCAAACATTTTCAAACAGCAGCACAGTGAGTAACAAGAGGCTTATTTCAGCCAATACATAGAAAACAAGGCAAGTAAGGGATACAGTGGTGTAAAATTTGACTGACTTCCTTAATTTATACTATACTGTATCTGCTTTTGTTTCTTCTTACCGCCACTGGGGAGAGCAAACGGGAAGACTTAGTTAGAACTGGGAGACCATTTTTTTTTTTTTCAAAAAGGGGGTAAGTGTTATTTATTTATTATAACCATTTATATGAACCGAGTCCGTTATCTCAATGAAGCTTGCATTTCTCCAACACCAAGTACAATGCGCTGCATCATAAATCGAATCAAATCCATATATTCCTCCACTGCGGAAAATGATTAATTTAGAAGCATTTAAAAAGCATCTCGGTTCAAAAGCTGGTAAGTGAGCATTAACATGTTCCCGCAACCGAAAAAGAAAAGTATGAAATACACGGGGAGCAATCCTCTGAACATGACTTTAATTCTTAAAAATGCAGTTTTCATGAAGTGCAAATTCCGTTAAATCAACCTTCAAGGTTTTTTCTTTTTTTCCTTCCCACGTTCCTACCTACTTCTTTATCTTGGTCCCGCTTAAGTTTTGCAGGAATGCCTTGCAAAGGCCAAACGAGGAAGTTAGCCTGAAAAAGTTATGCTGCTGCTTTTAGTCGGGGCCAACCTGAGCTTATTTCCACATAATCTCCAACAACTATTTGCTTTACTTTCTCCATGAAGCCAGGAAAACTTGCCGCTGAATGGATGGCCCTGTGCCTGAATGGAAAGGAACCGAGGGGAAATATGAATAAGGTGAAAAATGTTCTTTATTGAGAGCACCTGCCCGAGCTCAGTGTCGGGCATTAAAGTAAACATTCCTAGCTTTAAGAGTGTGGATGCAAACATTCAGAAGTCGTCCTTTCTGAGGAAACTTCAGATATGGAGCTTCAAATGCAAAGTCTACAGAGCTTCTCTGTCTCCCAGGTCATGGATGTTCCAAAGGTGCTTTTCCAAGAGGCAACTGGACTTCCTTGTCCCCCCCCCACCTTGAAAACATTTCAGTTCTCAACCAAGAAGCTTCCTCTGACAAGGAAGACACTGCAATCAGAACGGAAGAAGCTTCTTGGGTGAGAACCGAAATGTCTTTTGAAAAAGCTCCTTTGAGACTTCCAATGGGTTTTGAAGTTGACAGAGGCTGCAAAATCCTAGACAGGACCAATGAAATCATGGTTCTCAACGCCTTAGAACCACCGGATGGGTTCCCCAAATGAATGTAATTGAAAGCATCTTTTGCAGATTTATTGGAGGGAATTCAAATCTGTATTTACCCTTGAGATGGTGGGCTTGGGAAGGAGACTCGGGCCAGCTGGGGAAATTAAGAATGGAACGGAAGTTGCCTCCAGAGGTTGGAGGTACTCCATCACTGGAGGTTTTTAAGGAAAGATTGGACAATCATTTGTCCCAAATAGTATAACCTTTCCTACTGAAGCAAGAGTTTGGACTAGAAGACCTCCAAGGTCCCTTCCAATTCTTTTGTTCTTTAGTTTGTAAATATCTCAGAGAGAAATGAAATATACAGATTGATTCAAAGTAAACGGCGTGCTCCAAAACACTGTTTTTTCTCTAGAGGTTCTCCAGCGAAGAACTGGATGGCCAACTGCCATGTCCAAGTGGATCCCACACTGAGCAGGGACCAAAGAGAAGAGATCTCTGAACTTTTTACTATGTTTTAATAAGCTAGTTTCCGAAGACGCATCCAGACCAAGCCCAAATCCTCTCTCAGGTTCCTGAGCACCGAAGCATAGGCGAGCAGTTCCATTTCAGATCCAATGACGGTTGCTTTGAGTTGCTTTCTCACCGACACTCGTAGGATTCACCTAACCTTAGGATTCGGTAACATCTGGAGATGGGATGGGGTTTATAATCAGCAGGAATTGAACAAGATTGCACGGTGGGGCGGTTGGGAAATTTATAGCTTCTAGTTTCGACAGGACCTCAGAGAGAGCAACGGGGCAAAGTTAGGGAAGAGAGAGGGACAGAGGCCAATCTGCAGGCTTGGGGAAGGGGTTTTGGGGTGGACAGAGGGGGTTTGGGTGTGGGGCAGTAGAGATAAAGCAGCTGTTGCAAAGGTTGAACCGCTGCCCCGGGTGTTAAGCTGCTCAGGAGAAATCCTTCACACCGAGGTGTCAACCGCTCCAAATACATCCATTAATTGAAAGGCAGTTCAAGCTGAGTTTTGCAAAAGAGACTATCAGCTGGGGACTAGGGAGAAACCACCCACAATGATAATATTGAAAGAAATATCAGAGCCCAATTGCAGAGGAGGACAGAGGGGTTGGGTGTCCTTTTTAATATGCCTTTTTTTTTTCCTTTTGGCCTCGTTCTCTAAAAAGGCATGGAGTCACGACAAAGCCATGGCCAGGATGCAAGAAGCCCAAACTCTTCCTGATTGGTTACACACAATGGTTAACTTGAGGTCTTTCTCGAGGCCAAAAGCAGAGAAGGAAGCCAAGAATTTGACACCTTCCATTTAGGGGGTTGTTGTTGTCTTTACATGGTGGAGGAACAAGGTGACCATCTTGGCTAAATCCACGAGCAGATTCCTGTCTCTATCGCTGTGATTTATTAAGGCATCTCTCATCTACTTCAATCCCCTTTGAGGGCTTTCTTTTTATCAAAGGGCAGTCAGTTGTCTTCATTGGTCAATTGGGTGTTGTTGTTTTTTACCCACTTTATAGCAGAAGTTATAAAGAAGTTTATAACAGAATTTATAAAGAGGTGGTATTTCTTTGGGGGAAATCAGAGGTGGTATTTTCCCATTCTCTGAATCAATCAATATTATCGCTACTCGTTCTCCGGATCTGTCGGAACTGGCTGAATCCCACCTCTGCGTATCATGGATTTGCTTCTTGCATCTTCTGGGTTTTTTTCTTCTTAACCTTTCCATTTGTTTCAGACATGTTTATTGTGAATTCTCATTTTTTTTAAAAAAAAAATTAACCAAATAAAGACCTCACTCCTCTGTACATAAAAATCACACTCTTAAAAAATACTCTTAAACAACGTTGAAAAATATTATTGCATGTCCACCTTCTGCTGCAGCTAGAGAAAAATGATTATGTTTTGATGATTCATGTTTGCTCAGCGTCAACACGACCTGGGAGACAGCAGTTGTGCTGGAATTCAGAATTGTCTCGTATGGGCAAAAAGCTTTTGATTTCGTGCCAGAATTGATAAACACATCTCATTTGCCTTCTCTTATCTGTTTGCTTTTGACTAGCGTCCCCTCTCATATTCTTCCAGTCATTTTCAAGAGAGCTTATCAGTTCAGAACACCTATATCCGTCCCAAAAACTGTGCATTGATGGTAGGGCAACCTTTTCTCACCCAAATGCCTCCTTTTCATCTTAGATGGTCATCAAAACAAAACTCAGTTGGGAAGATGGGACAGCTGAAGCTCAACTGGAAGTTGGATGGTGGTGGTTGTTCTCAAATGGTGGTCTTGTAGAGTAACTAGGGTAATAGGGCAAACGTTCACCAGGACAATGTGTCATTTGTTAACACAGAAGATCTTGAAAAAAGTCTCTTAGCTTCATCTGGTCCTCACAAAGCATTAAGTAGCAAGTAGTGAGATCTTGAGAGAATAACAATCCTAAATAGCAACTTCTGGACTAGAATAAAATAAATAAAATATGGGATCTGACTTAATGAGGTCAGTTTTTTTCATAGTTATTATGTTCAAACAAGGAAACTCTTATAATATAGATCATCCTGAAATAGGCTTTCAGTAATGGATTACCCCATTTAAAGGACCTTGGATGTATTAAAGTCCAAGCTAGAAATAATATTAATAAGAGGTATGTTCCATTTATGACCTCCATAAATGCTAGCTATCTACAGTTGACTGTATCTCCAAGGCAGTCAGAATAATCAGAGAGATTCTTTGATGCTACTCAGAAGATCAGTCAATCTAGAGACTGGTAGATTGACAAGAGGTCCATCATTGACATTTCACTCTCTTGCACAGGTCAGAGAGAGAAAATGAACACAGGTATGTGAGTTTTCAATATATCAGTCTTCAATATATGGCTCATAATATTGGTCTACCTCTCTCCCAGGTTTAGTCCTCGGGTAGAAGTTCTTCAAGACCTCTGGTGTAGGTCTTCCCAGGTTTGCTGAAACTGGAGAGTTGAACCTTTGACTTCCTGCATGTAAAACATGAGCCCTATCAATGAGCTACCTCTAATTATGGCACCCTATCCATGTAATTCTCTTCAATTACCTGCCAGGACTTGGCATTTCTTAACAGAAGCTGTTTTTTCTGTAACACAAGTTGGTAACTGCTGTGTTGGAGAATTGCAAGCTAACTCAATAATGGCTCGTTTGTGGGAGTTGTTGAGATGGGAGCCAATATCACATTCCACAAGTCTACAGCTTTAAAGAGGGGGAAAAATAAAATTTTTTAAAAAACCAAGGAGTTAAGATGAAGTGCAGATTTCTTCCTGATGAAATCCAGAAGCATGATTGCAACCCTCCCTCAAAACGATCCACCGTGCCCTGTTGCTACTAACCTGTCACTTTTTATTTCCACTGAGTTCATTTTTTTAGCCACTTTAGCCTTCACGAGCCCCCTCCTGCCTCAAGGGTAACCTGGGAATTCCAGTGTTCCTGGAACCTGCCTGTTTCCTGAGACTGGAGACCTGTTGCTTCTAGAACACCTGGTCTTCAGCTCTGAACCAAAGTCTTCTTCAGCTCAGCCTTCCAGCATTTATGGTTGAGATTCTCCTGCCTTTAAAGGCTATGGTTGTTGCCAACCATAACGTGGTGCCACAGGTGGCCCTCACCAGGGGTGGATTCCTTCCAGTCTAACAACCAGTTCGTTTGGTGCAGGCATTTTTTGTGCATGCGTGTGCTCACAGCGCATGCCAAATGTGTGATGCCGTGCATCACCTTAGGCCCAAAAATTTAGCTACCAGTTCAGCCCAACCGGTAGCTAAATCAGTTGATTTTCGGGCCTAAATTGATGCACATGCAGGACCTCAAACTCAAAACACAACTGATTTAGCCACTGGCTCTGCTAAATTTAGCAACTGGTTCTGGTGAACCAGGCCAAACCAGTTGAAACCCACCACTGGCCCTCACCTATTCTCTATCCAGTTCTCCTGCTTAGACTGTTTCATGCGCCTTTGGATGAAGTTTAGTTGTTGGGCTCATGGCAGAAAACTACCCTAAAGAAATAGCCCAACACAACTTGGTCACACAACTTGGTTAGCCAGATTAGGAAAGCTTTGGTGATTGGGTTCTCAGAGCATGCTAAATTTGATTTTTTTTATTCTCATTCATTTCTGTGAGTTTATATATCTGCTGTCTTGATGTGTGTTGCACAAATCGAGCCCATTTGGCGCATTTATGGTGTATACTGTTGAATCTAGAAAGGAGGTGTCCTTTGGTCACAACATACAGTGCTTCTTAACCTGATGACTAATCACTGGATTTGTGTCCCAGTTGCTACGAGGAGACCAGCTAGGGCAGGGGTCAGCAACCTTAAACACTCAAAGAGTGGTCCTAACTGGAAGCCCCCTGTTCAATTCTGGAGCTAACCAGAAGTTTGGCTCTCCCACCATAGAGTCTCCTCCTAGCACAGCATCCTTTTTTTCTGCCGACCGGTAGTCCGGTTACCCCACCATAGAGTCTCCTCCTAGTGCAGCATTCCTTTTCTTCTACCTGTCCTAACCAAAAGCCCTAACAATTGTGGAGCCGACCAGTGACAGGGAGCAGCAGCAGAGGGGTGAAGGAGCCACATGCGGCTCCAGAGCTGCAGGTTGCCAACCCCTGAGCTAGGGCAATCTTGAGGAAGGGAGGGAGAGATCGACATCGTTGTAGCCCTGCTGCCATTATATTTCTAATGATCTGGGAACCTGTGGATTGAACTTAATGTCCACTGTAGAAACATAGACATTTTTATGTGCGTATGAAATGCAGATTTCTTTCCAAATATCCTTTTTTATTGCTCTGGATTGCATCTGCACAAAGCTTTGAGGCCTTCCTTAATTGCCAAGGGCTCCGGTCCAAACAAGAATCCCCTTCCCGGACTTCTTCTCTTCAAGATCTTCTGTCAACAGCTCCTCTCTGGCCTATCAATCTCCCCCATTAATAGACCGAAGCCCTGTACCCCAGGCTTCCTCAGAGATGAGCCCTACCTTTCTCCTCAGCCCCTGCCTGACAACTGGAATGAGAGCCTCATGTGGCTTTTAAATAAGGTCAATTTGTCAGTAAGTGGATCTAGGAAGCCAGTTCCAGGATTTCAACGCTGAGGTCCCCATGGCTTTTGCGTAATTTTCTTCAACGAGGGAAATTTCCCTGTCTACGGAAACTGAAGATGAGAAGCGTGTTTCAAGTCCTCTGACAACAGACTTTTAACATCTCAGGATATCCGATACATGGCTTCCTTCTTACTCAATCTATCTTGGCCACTCCTGAATAACAGCTAGTCCTGTACAAATGTCTTGTGAATAAGAGAAGGGAGGGGGGAAAGGAGGAAAAAAGGAAGGAGAGGAAGAGAGAGAGAGGAAGGAAGGAAGGAAGGAAGGAAGGAAGGAGAGAGAAACAGAGGAAAGGAAGAAAGGAAGGGAGGGATGAAGGAAGGAGAGAGAGAGAAAGAAAGAAGAGAAAGAGATGAAAGGGAGGGAGGGACATACAGTGTTAGGCTCCTTAATCAGTTCTGGCTTTGGATGGTCTTCTTCAAGTTGCAGAAGTTTGGAGAAACCATTCCAGAAATTCGCCTCTGTGGCCCTTCAGGGAAGGCCTTGACACCTGCTGCCTCAAGCTCCCTTTTTCATTCCTGAGCTTTTCTGTGTTTTGTGTGTTTGTGTGTGTGTGTGTGTTCAAAACCCTTCACAGTTTACCTAGAAGCCAATTAGAAAATTGCAAACAGATGGAACCTAGTTGTTGGGCACACGGGTCTCATCAGGCAACGTTTCGAGCCTGGGTTTTGGTCCCCCGACAGCCCTCCCGAGGCCCTCCGAATGCGGCCAGATACGACACGACCTTTGCTCCCCTCCTCCCCGGGTCCAGCATCCTCCTCCAAAGAAGGGCCCACTTTTCACAGCTGGACAGCTGTTATTCCACTCGTCCAGTCCAGCCGGGTCAGGATTAACAGCTTTGTTGTTATGTTTGTGAGCTTCGGTGGCTTCTGCTGGGGAGGGGGATGGAACCCAAACGGTTGGGTGAGGGCTTGTCGGTCAGACTTCACCAGGCACCGAAAAAGGAAGTATTAAAAAGGCTGGGAATATCCTGTGTAGCCTTGTCTCTGGATCTCGGCTCAGGTAGGAGCCAGAGGTTGTTTACCTTTCGAAGTGTGGGGCGAACCGATAAACTGCCCTGCGGGGAAATGATGGGAGGGAGGAGGGGGACCAAAACTCAGCTATACGGGGGCAACGGTAGTTGGCCATCGCTTCCCACCGATGCTGTTTGTCGCCCACGGTGACCCATGTCCCTGATTTCCTGTGTCACACGATCACGGCAGGGATGGAGTTGGTGCTCTGATGTAGATCCAGGAATGGTTTGGAAGGGAGGGGGGCTCCCGTTCCGTTTGTTTTATCAACAAAGCTGGTCTGCGACCGGCTCTAACTCCTGTTTCTGCTTCTGCTTCTTCCGCCCCCCCTCTCACTTATTTTTATACTGGCCGGCTCCCCTTTTCTCTCTTGTTCATACATCGGGGAAGTCTCTTCTCTGCCTCTGGTCCACAACTTATAAAAAGGGAGGGGGTCGATGTCCAGTCCTTCACTCAGGATTCCGTTCATTTCAATCAAGGTCGTAGAATCCCTTTCCTTTGGGGAAAGGGAAGGGAAGGAGGAGGAAGGGGAAGGGAAAGGGAATGAAAGGAAAGGAAGAGGAATGGGGGGAAGGGAAGGGAAGAAGAAGGAGGAAGGGACGGGAACGGGATGGGAAGGGAATAGAAGGGAAGGGAAGGAAAGGGAAAGGACAGGAAGGAAAGGGACGCAAAAGGGACGGGAA
>JANHGC010002075.1:87496-98219 GCA_027560395.1 Boaedon fuliginosus | reverse complement strand
AAAGGTATGCACATCATTTTTCTGATAAGGGCCAAGTCATAACACTTACGAAGCAATTGTTGCCTGGTTTCCTCGATAGAACTTTTTGCGTAAAAATGTTACTCCACTTTGCCATAGTAGTTGATACGTATTTCATGCGCTGGCATTTACAGCCGTTTGGAAGGGGGAAAGAAAGTGGCTTGTAAAAAAAAGATTAATTAATCCCTCTGTTGCCATTATGATCTTAACTGTATCATAGAGATGTTAAGGTGCATATAGAATCTGTTTATTCCAGTGACCAGAATTTTATTTGGGACCTGCCCCACTAAGTTGCAAATCCCAGCTTTATGGTGTAGAATTTCAAAATACCAATTTTGTATTCACTTACGATTAAGCTCTGTTAAACTACCGGTACGTGTGACCTGCTCCTGGGTAAACATCGTAGAATAATGTACAATTAAGATATGTTTTTCATTAAGTCCTTATTAATACCAAATAGTATTAATGTGTGCATTAAGGGAAATTGTGAATATAAAATATGTTGAATATAAATGCCATCCTGGTCATTTTTATGTTGAAGGCAACTGTTCATTTTGCCTTCTTACGTACATTCAATGTTGTCAGAAGTGGAAATATAATTGCTTCTTCTTTTAGGTGAAAAGCCTTTTGAATGTAACATTTGTGGAAAATGTTTCTCACAGGTAGGAATTTTAATATCTTGTATAATATTCTTTTGTATTTAAGTTGACTTTTGTTTATACTCTACCTAGTCCCTTTCTATTGATCAGGCAATAGAAGGTATGCAATATGATTTAATGACAATCTTCCAAGAATCACAAAGTAAGATAAACAATTTTAAGAAACATTTTTCACCAGAAAAAAATAAGTAAACATTGGCTTCTGTTCCCCATGATTGGGGCTGCTAAGGAATCCTATCTTCCCTAAAGTTAACTTCAGAAATTCTTATGAACATTTACCATTTTCAGATATGGGAAACGTTCTGGATTCGATACGTACATTTTGAGATAGAATGAATTCCTAATCCCCTAAGTATTTGTCCTGTCATTGATTTTGATTCCAAATTTCTAATTGGAAACTTCACGTTGTGCTTACTTCTGCAATGAGTGATGGCATTGGGCCATATTTTTCATTGAAAGTCTGCCAGAAAGTCAGCTGGATAAGGAGAGTGTCCATCACGCAGACCTTTGGCTTTGGGGAATGTAGAGTTAAGCGTAAATATCTTAAAGTCTGTTCTGCCTTGAGCAAAAATGTAGGCTTGTATGCCAAGCTTTCAGCACCAATGGCCTCTAGCCCTGGAGCTGCCCGTTCCTGCTCCAACGCCCCGTGAAAGGATAGTCTTTGGCCAAAGAAGTCACTTTGGACCCGAGCCCCCCTTTCCTAACGGCACAGGGACATTGTTATAGTAGAGCCTTCTGCACCACTGAAATCGCCCTTTCCCAGTTTAGGCTGGTTCCAGTAGAGGAAACCTCTTTGTTCCTTAGGAGAAGGACCTTGCCTCCATTTGGAAGTGCCTGCCTTGGGGGTGGGGACTTTGTGTTCAGCCCATCTGCTGCTGGGGAGTGTTGTAGTCCGGATCTGATAAGGGTTTGAATTCCCTGCTTGTGCCTAAAGAATCCCCCTCCCTCTTTTCAGATATGACAATGGTACACGGGGAGATTGCTCTTATTTTTTGAGTATCATTTTTGACACAAGGAGCTACTTCAAGATCTTCATTTCCAACAGTAAACCTCTCTGGTTAACATCCTTTTGTTAAAAAACATTTCCTTATCGTTGTAGGCAGGCAATCTTCAGACTCACCTGCGTCGCCATTCTGGTGAGAAACCATTCATTTGTGAAATCTGCGGGAAGAGGTTTGTATGTCTGAGAAATTCATACATATTATATGCATTTATATCTATCAGTCCTGTATGTATATGGGACTATTCACTATGCTCCGAGACAACACGCCCCAGAAGATCTGTTGGCTAATATACCTAAATGGAAAGGTTCTGGGTCTCTTAAATTTCTTCCAACTAGATTGAGAATGGAAGAATGCAAAGTAGGATCCAATTTTTTATTTTAGAAGGCTTGCACAAACTGTAAGTATCTAGTTGTATCAGACTATGGTTTAGGGAAACCAAAAAATGAGGCAAAGGAAGGAGGAGAACCAGCAAACAGTGCATTGGAGAACTAGAGTATTTATGTTGTATCTCATGCTGGGGGAAACTGTTTTGGCCAGCATGAAAATACTTCCATCCCTGACGGGTGGCTAGTCTGCCTACCTACCTTTTCGTTAGTCATGGGTAGGTGTGTGTTGGCACCACAGTAAAAAAAAATAACAGCAAGAGGGCTTTTGCTTCTGAAGCTGCCTATTGATTTAAGAGTCATACCTGTTTTGTTAATCTATTTTTAATCAATTAATGAATGTAAATTATTTTTCAGCTAGCTTCACTTTCATGCCGAATAGAAAACTAGAGATATGAATATATATTTGATATAAACGTTGAGAAGCATTTTATTTGGATGTGAAACACATTCCTAAGTTTCTACGAAAAGGAGAGTGTTTTTCAACATCCAAGCGTTTAGATTGCCTTTTGCTTTTCAGCCTTCTTCCCTTTCAAAATGCTTGGTTCTGATTTCCTAGTAGCGCAGCCCACAGGTCTGATTCGTGCATGTAACTCTGCAGCCGGATTTGGAAGGGGTTATGTGCCACCGCATGGCAGCCCTCGGTGGCCTTTTTGTGGCTGGAGCTGGTGATGCCTGGGACCAGGCAGACTGTGTCAGGGAGGGATGGGGAGGTGGGCTGCTTTCTCCAGAGGGAGGCTTGCCTGCCAGGAACATGATGCAGTCAAGGCAGGATAGTAGAGAAAGTGCTTATTGGAACACTCACAGTGGCTTTTACGATGGCGTTACAGGTTTGCTGCCTCTGGAGACGTCCAGCGCCACATTATTATTCACTCTGGAGAAAAACCTCATCTGTGTGATATTTGTGGCCGAGGTAAATCTGGTTAAACTTCTCTGGACGAGCAAGACAAGCTATAATCCCGGCATGTGCCCCTTCCCTGCTAGGCCTTGTTTGGGTGCCAGCACCGTCCAGCTGGGGTTCCAAAAGCAGCCAGGTGGCTGTGGCCAGAAAGAGCAGCAGCCCAAGGCCACCGGTTCACTCCGACTCTCCCCTTGTAGGTCAGGACTTAATGGCGGGAGTTTTCATCCTCGCACGCTCAGGTCCTGTCTTTGGCCTCTGCTCTGATGTCTGGGGTGGCACGGGGCACCGATTTTTAAAGGCAGCGAAGGCCCTTTTGTAATTTATTTCATCCTGTGAGTGATCGCTCTGATTCAAATTCTCTTACATTTAGGATTTGGTAACTTCAGTAATTTAAAGGAACACAAGAAGAACCATGCAGCAGAAAAAGTATTCACATGTGACGAGTGTGGAAAATCATTTAACTTACCACGGAAATTAGTAAAACACAGGACCAGACACACGGGAGAAAAGCCGTTTAATTGTTCAGTTTGTGGTAAGTCAGAAGGTTTTTTTTTTTTACTGGTATTGGTCCCTCCAACAAATTAATAATGGCAAATTATTTCCCCTCGTTATAAAATGAAGAATGAACAGGCAATATATTATAGTCCTAATATAAACTTCAAGAATTATGTGTCCTGTCTTAACTGGAACCCCCTAGGCATTCGTTAAGATTCAAATTACAACATTTCTCTTTTTAAAAAATAGTATTTTTAAGGGTTTTAATAATAGTAAAAGCAAAATATTAAAGGCAAAAATTTTAAATTTTAAATTACTATTTAAAAATAGTAAAAGCAAAAAGAGAAAAACTGAAATCAAAGAGAAAGAAAAAGTAAGGAAAAAAGAAAAGATGTCCAGAAGTAACTTCCTATCTTTTTTTATAAGTACAAGCGAGGTGTGTATTTTCCAGCCCTCTTGGATATTCCCTTTCCTGAATCCTTTCTTCCATCTCAACCCTTACCTATCTTGAGTTGAAGAAGCTTCTTGGATGAGAAGCGAAACGTCTTCAAACAAAAACCAGAAGGCCCAGCTGCCTCTTGAAAAAGCACCTGCGGGACAAGGATCTGGATTGTTAAAAACTGCTGAATGGCCATGTATTCAGGTAACACATCTACTGATTTCTCCATTTGCATTTTATCAAATCATCAAATCACCTGCGGTTTTGGGAAATATTTTGGAAGAACAATTTACTGGATTTAAAACCTGCACTGAAGAAACTGGCTCTTTATCAAAGAAATGATAAATGATATCTTTGAACTGGCTCTGTATCAAAGAAATGAAAAGACTGATTGCTATCATTCCATGAGAGAAAGACTTTAAGTCGCCATTACACTAAGTCAAGTCACTTTTGTATTTCTGTTACTGCATCTATGCCTAATAGGTTTCACTGAGGGAAGGCATATGCGCCAACTTCTTCAAGGGAAGGGTGGAACATAAATGAAATAATTCTCGAATACTCGTCACAAGATGATTAGCCGTTTACAACATGATCACATATAAGTAAAACATAACAGGAGAGGTAACTAGGTTTGCCACATCAGTATACTGCTAGGGAGGCAGGATTGGCTGCAATGTCCTGCCAGGATCACACCTGACTGTACAGCTGGACTTGCTTCTCTACAGTATGGGAATGGTCCTTGGACTATGTGGTTATGCAGTTGCAGGAAGGAAAGAAACACACTTATACTGAAATACTTAAATTTATCCAATTGAAGAATCAGAAGTGTGGGGAATGAACACTCATCCATTTGACTTTCTAAGCCTTAGATTATAGGGAGGGAATTTCAAAAGAGAGAGAAAGAGAAGCTTACATTTGCAAACTACATTTCCCAGTCAGCACATGATGCAAATTTATCATGTAAAAAATCCTAGGAGGAGAGAGGATAAACCTGGCCACTAGAGGGAGAATGTGTTTTGTTTTACACCGTACTTGTCTTAAGAAACCTAAAGGGTGAAATTGGGAGATGAGTTACTAGTTTGGTAAATTCTTTAGCATAGCCTGAGACAGGTATGGTAGGAGACGGCATTATCTCTTTATTGGTGGTAGGTACGTGTTGCAGTGGTTTTGGCTTGAAATTTAATTGCTAGATTGCAGAGCCATAGAATAGATAACATAAGCACCCTGGGATTATATATTTATTTACTTACTTACTTATTATTTACATTTCATATTTTTAACTGCCCATCTCTCCCTTGAAATTAAGCTGGCTATGGTTGTTCATCCTGGCCAAAATGAGTCAAACCTGACTCCTTATCAGGGAATGTGGCATGTGGTTTGGGTACCACAAAAACCGGTTACCTTCCGTTTGTGGTTTGGACATGACAATAAAGTGGTTTAGACATGAACTAAAAAGGGAAATAGATACACTTTATTGTATATTTGTGAAAGGCAACGATATCATTTGAATGAAGATAGCCTGATCTTATGAAATGGAGTTGATGAATACCTACGCAGAAATGAAGAAATAGTTTGAGTTATGAATAAAACAGCAAAAATCTATACCATGAAGTATGAATTGGTTTCACATACATTCTTGTGGGTGGGTGTAAAAGTCGAAATTCATAGGTTGGCACTAGTTGCCTGTTAAAGGGTTTCCCCTGTCCAGTCATATCCGATTCTATGGGGCATTGCTCATTTCGATGTCTTAGGCTGAGGGAGTCAGCATTGTCCGAAAACAATTTCCATGGTCATGTGGCCAGCATGACTATACACCAAAGGCCCATGGAATGCTGTTACCTTCCCACCAAAGTGGTACCTATTTATCTACTTGCATTTGCACGCTTTCAAGCGGCTAGGTGGGCAGGAGCTGGGGCAAGTGGCACTTGGGTCTCAAACCCAGGCTCTTAGCTTTCCAGCTAACAAGTTAGGCCCCTAGTTGCCTATTATGGCCCATTAAACAGTGATAATGGAAGAATCAAAGATGAGTTTGGAGGAAGAATGTGCAACATTCTGAACAAATTCCATCCAGGGGTGGGGGTGGGAGTTAAGTGCATGAATTCGTGGGAACAAGCTGTACAAATACAGAAAAAGAGACTGGACCATTTTGAGGCCCAAGAATCAGTCAGAATGTGTTGAGTATAAACTTAGAAATAGGTTGGTTTATATATATATATATAAGTCTAATTCTGGGCCCAGTTATGGTTGTGAGTCAAGGACTACTTGTAAATTATTGGAAAATAACTGCCAGGAAAGAGGATGTGATAGCTGCATAAAACAGATGGAAAATAATTATGGTACAATGGACACAACTCCAGTGTGGAGGTATCTTTACTGTAAACATGAGAAATGATGCCTGTTAGAATAATGAAGGTGAAGGCTTAATTATTTTCCCTCCTTCAAGGCCTTCAGCATCGGATGTTATATCAGATGTACATACAATATTGATGTGCGTTTGATTCCATGCCCCCCACAAAAAAAATATTACCGCAGAGTTTTCATTTATTTTTCATCTCTCGGCATACGCATCTTTTTTTTAGAAATCAGCTTTATTCGTCAGATGCGGCGAATTTTTGTCCTAGTTCCCGTACAAAAGTACTGCAGAGTAGACGTGTGGCAGTTTCCTGTCCCTTGTGGGATTCCTGCTTACTCTTGTCCCCAGCAAAATAAAACAAGCCAAACAAATAACGACAAAAACATTTAGAACAAGAGTTGTGAGTCAGGGTTGCCAAGTTTCGCTCTGAACCCCGGATGCTGACTTTCAGGCTTCACTGGTTGGGTACACTAAAATGCCACATCGCTTTGCAGGGACGAGAACAGATTCTTCCCTAGGTACAGGGCAAAGGGGGTGCAACACAGATTTACTTCTGAAGCTAAAGAAGTGCTGTGCAAGCTCTAACAGATCATTTTGGCATCATGCAGAGAGCAGGGGGTTGATCTCCAGTAATAATTGAATTACAGTAGTCAGTGTAGTAGAGGACTCTCGGGCAGCGAGGAGAGATTCAGGTTTCCTCTGGATCAAGGAAATTTACTGGATCAGATTTTTTTTCTAGACTATCTTACATGACAGGATTGTTTTAAGGATAATATGAAGGGGGAGACCCACCCATCTATACCAGCTTGATCTCCAAAAGATGGGTAGGAAGTACGCATTAAGAAGCAATTGAAGAACCACGGGATAGTCAGCTTATGTCTTAATCTTTAACTGTCCTGAAGAACCTTAGCATTCCTTTCCTCAACCTGATAGCAGTAATAGCACAACTAGTAAACCACGACTGAGTTTCACATCTATGGAAATTCTCAGTTGTCCAGCTCATGGTTGTCCCAAAAGTGCTCTTTTAAGAGGCAACTGGACTTTTTGTGTTTTTTTCCTTGAAGGCGTTTTGCTTCTTGTCCAAGAAGCTTCTTCAGTTCTGACTGAATGGTGGGGAATGGAAGGATTTATTTATTTTATTTTTTATTTTAATAGAATTTACAGACCACCCTATTCCTAGGGACTCAGGGTGGCTTACAACAAATAAAAGACAATATAAAAATAATTCACAATAATTAAAACAGATTTAAAACCCTTAAAAATAACCCTTAAAAACAATCTTCAGGTATACCTAGTCCAGCCTGCTGAAAGACCCATTTTTTTAAGGGCTCGGTGGAAGGTTAACAGGTTGGGAATGATCCGGATCCCTGGAGGAAGTTCGTTCCAGAGGGCCAGGGCACCCACAGAGAACACCCTTCTCTCTGGGACCTCCAGTCGATGTTGTTTGGCCCACGGTACCTGGAGGAGGCCGATTCTGTGGGCCCTCACCGGGCAATGAGCAGCGAATGGCAACAGGAGGCGCTCTTGTAAATAACCTGATCCTATGCCATGTAGGGCTTTAAAGGTCATAACCAGCACCTTGAATTGCATCTGGAAGCTAACTGGCAACCAGTGCAGCTCACACAAGAGTGGTGTGGTATGGGTGTAATGAGGCACACCCATAACTGCTCACGCGGCCGCATTTTGGACCAGCTGAAGCTTCTGAATGCTTTTCAAGGGCAGCCCCATGTAGAGTGCATTGCAGTAGTCTTATATTCCTTAGCACTCCTTCTGAGAGTCATTGAGATCACCTAGGTTTATCTGTGCCCTCAGGGTCACCTGAAGAGTGCAACCAGGTGTGGAACCTTTTTTGGAACTGCTCTGTTCTAGAGTGTCGTTTTTCAAAATTTCTCAACATAATTCTTTTTTTTCACTCCCATGTTCAAGACCACCACAATTTCTTGATAAATAGTAACATTTCAAAGAATAATTGGAAAAAACAATGTCTACCTTTGATGGCAAATACTCCATGGCAGAAATCTTTGAAGCTGATCTTGCCCAGATCATTTGGATCCAAGTATTTGGCAAATTTTTCCACCTTTGGAGAAAAAAATGAAATATGTTAAGAACATCTTTTCTCCTAGAATGACAGGTGGGAAATACAGGACTTTCTGTTGTCTCTCAAGTAAGAAATTTAAACTCGGAGGAGGAAAGTTTGTTAAGTGACATTTGTTAAGTGATTTTTGCCCCCTTTTACAACCTTTCTTGCCACAGTTGTTAAAGGAATCACTGCCAGTGTTAAATTAGTAACATGGTTGCTATCCAAATCTGGTTTCCCTACTGACTTTGCTTGTCAGAAGGTCACAAAAGGGGATCACATGACCCCAGGACACAGCAATGGTCATGTCATGCCCCTGTCGGCGTCTGAATCTGTGGGGAAGATGAGCTGGAACAGGAGCTAACAGAGATTGAGGCAGCAGCTCCATTGGCTTTGAGGAAACTGGGCAAGGGCAGGGCAGGGCTTTTCAGGATTAGAAAGGCTTATAGACAGGAAGGAGCAGGAGAGACAGAGCTCAGGCGATGAGCAAGGACACCTCCCCCCCCCATCCTAGAGCACGAAGGGAAGAGGTGAGAATAATGCAGATTGAGCTGGCTACAAGGGAGGAGAGTGCCCTGCCACCCTTCACAAGGCACACCTGAGGACTAAGTTGTAAGGAGGTGCTTGTGGGAGGGGCATTTGTTGGGAACAAGCGTTGAATCTGTGGAGCCTTGTGTGCAGTTACCGATGCCTGGGATTGCTGGGCTCTGTCTTGTGGGGCCTGCCTGCTTTGCCTGTTTTGCTGAACTTCTTGCTCTGGTCACTTTTTCCCTAACCTTGCTTAGTGGACTGCTGGCCCTGGTTACTGCTTTGTTCACCTTGCTTACTGGACCTCACAGCCAGAGGTTGTTGAAGGTGCCTGTGAGAGCTTTGCTCCAGACTTGTAGTAAACATGGGGACGTTTGGGGGCAAAGTTGGAGCAATAAACTGTTGTATGGCTGTGTTGCTTTTGTGCAACACCCTGGGTCATCACAGGTCATAAATATGGACTAGTTGCCAAGCATCTGAATTTTGATCACATGATTATGGGGATGTTGCAAAGGTCATAACTGAAAAGTGGTCATAAGTCACATTTGTCAGTGCCATTGTAACTTTGAACAGCGACTAAGCTGAGTGACAGTGTTGTAGGTTGAGAACTACTGTAGAAGAATCTTCTACTTTGGGCTTTCTTTGGACTTCTGGTTGGCTTGGTGATAAATTGTACTAGATCTTTCCCAGGTTCAGAGTTTATCTGGTGGGTAAAAAACCCTATTTTGTCTCTCTTCATTTATAATGCTACTTTGTGATGCTAAATTGTGGGTCTGAAGTTGAGAAGATAAAACAAGGATCACCTCCCTTCTGAGGGAAAACCATTTCTTGAGCAAACAGAGCTTTAGCTTTGAAATTATTCCTGAGTAGAAAAGGCAACTGCGAAAACTTGGTGGGACTGCTTCACTTCAGAAGCACTTTTCCATCAATTACAGCCTTCTAGAAAAAAACTGAATTTATAAAAAATTCACTGCATTATGTGAAATAGTGCTTTTCAGAGATGAAGTAGATATTTTAGGTCAGAAAATGTTAGCACTAAATCCCTTAATTATTGATTCACACGAAACAAGGATGACTCAGCTTGAAATATATAACGGAATGAGAAACAGTTTTAAAAAAGAAAGACATTCAAGAGGATGTTACAGGGCCCAGTTTATAGAAATTTATGATTTTTAAACATTCCTTATAATGCTCAGCAAAATTAGTTTGTAACTGCATTTATGGAGAAATATAAGTCAAAATTTTAAACTGAAGCAGGAACAAATATAAGCCAAAAATTGAAAGTGAGAGTGAGATGACAGGGTCTAAATTTGATAAATAAATCAGTAAAATAAAAAGTGCTTATTGTACAGACATCAATATAAATTCCCAATCCTATATTGTAAGATTTTTGAGATCTTATAATATGGGTTTATATATATTTATCTTGCTAAGTGGGGGTCTTAGCAAGTGGAACTTTGGTAAGAAATATTAAAAAAATATGATTTTTTTCCATAACTGCCTACACAGCTGATTTAGAAGCAGAAGTTATTCAGTAAAATTCATTTAGCAACAAAATGGAGTAATTTGTTTTCTTTTTTCAATGTTTCTTATGGTTTATTAAGTTGGATAGTAGCTTACTGTTTTAGAATCATCTGAAGAAAATAAGTGCTAATGTTGAAATAGGCGCTTGATGGACCCAATTGGGTTTCAGAGAGCGCTTGGGGAGATTCCGGATTCCCTGGACCGCGATTCGACCGGGGCCTTGGTGGCGGCCTGGAACAGGGCCGCTGCCGGGGCCTTGGATCGGATTGCGCCTTTGCGGCCTCTCTCCTCCCGCGGACCCCGGAGATCTCCTTGGTTTACTGAGGAACTTCGGGGGATGAA